>OU696697.1:147227856-147474003 GCA_916050605.2 Platycheirus albimanus
ATTCCAACTCGTATTGTCGGCTCCAATTAGTATTAAAATAAGAATTTCTACGAACCTAATGCAGTGGATGTTTGATTGCGGAGGCGGGCTGCTATGGATTTTGGTTTTGGATTCTGTATTATGAAGGTAAGGCAGTGATTTATTTCGAAATCGTGGAACAATGAAGGATAATATAACTGTCAAAGTGGTCTTAGTTAAGTTAATAAACTTTTTTTTGTTTGAATTTTAATATTCATTTTTATAATAATGTCACAAATCTAAAAAAAAAAAAAAACTGAAGTAGATTATCCGTATCTAAACAATAACCAAAACAAATGTGAAAATGGCATCAGGGGGATGCTTTTTAAAACACATTTCAAAAATGGTTCAGAAGATGTCACATACATGATATATTGCGGGCAGATGGTGTGAACGATCCTGGAGGAAACTCAAGAATTCAAAATCGATAGTCACCACCTGTTCTTTGATTTTAAAGTTTTAAAGCAGCACATGACATACTGGATAGAGTTGAACTTTATCGTGCCATGTCCAACTTTCAAATTCCTGATAAACTTATATGCATTATCTTAGATGGTAGTAACTCTATTGAAACCTTCGACACTACCAGAGGGTTAAGAATAAAGTGCACAACTGGGTCGCACGAACTTGCTCTAATGTTTTAAAATGGTTTTGGGGCTTGAGATTTTCCGAAAAAAGCATTGCAAAAACCATATAAATTTTCATTAATCACTTAAAAATCAATAGTTAAAACGTTTTTTGGAGAAAATGAAGCCAGCCATCAGATTTCCTTTGGTTTTCTAAATTTTAATAAATTTTTTTTTTTAAATCGTTCGAACAGTTTTTTCAAAAAACGGTTTTTTTTTGAAAAACTTTTCGAAAACATTCCAAATTTTTTTTGAATATGCCAACTTCTAGAACTTTGAAGTTCTTGTCAGAAAAATAAAATTGACAAAAAATTGATTAAAATGTTTTTGGAAAAAACTAAAACTAAAAAAAAATTTTAAAACTTTTTTAAAAAATTCAAAAAAAACTTTTTTTGAAAAATTTAATTTTTTTTATTATTTCGTTTATAAAGGGCTTCTACATTAAAAATTTAATTGAAATTCGTCAAGTGGCTTACAAGAAAATCGGATTTCAAAAAACCGGTCCTATGGGAGGTACCGTTATAAGACTTTTCCTGAAAAATCAATTCCAACCAAAACATAAAGTTTGCACATAAAACAGTATTCAGAAAGTTTTATCAAAATCGTAATAGCCGTTTTTGAGAAAAATTAATTTTCCACTAAAAATCGTATGGCAGGTACCGTTAGTTTTAAAGCTAGAATGTTAATTCCAAAAACCCCTCCTTTGTAGGACGTCATAATATTTCTATGTACCAAGTTTGAAGCAAATCGGTCCAGCCGTGTAGGCTGTGGGTGCCGATACAGACAGACGGACAGACAGACAGACAGACAGAATTGTCGGACCCACTTTTTTCGACTTCTCTATCATCGTAATGTCATGTTTGATTGTTAGAATTTCTTTTTTTTTTACGAATGCAAAACTTGCCTTAGTACTTATAATCGCAAGTAAAAATAATAGGGTATCGAACAGCATTGTATACTAAACTATAGTACTACCACTTGATTTGCGCCATCTATCGACGAAAAACTAAGCTCTAGAATACCATGGGAAGCAACAACAACAATTATAATGGTGAAACGTAAAAAAATTGTTGTTGTTGCCTCCCATGGTATTATAGAGCTTAGTTTTTCGTCAATAATAACAATAATAATAATAATAATGCCAACAGTTTGTTACAAAATGTACTATTGTTCTCGCTTATTTTTTGTATTTAAAATTCATTTCAAAAAATAAAATGATTTTGTTTGAGTTTCACAAAACTTAAATGAAAGGGACAAAATATTGATTTAGATCATCTTTTTATTCACTTATTATAGAGCTTTTACATTATATTTTTCAAACCCGCCCATTTACTTGCATGATTTCCCTTTTTACGAGGACATTTCTTTCTATGCAAAATACCTTGGTTCTTTGTTTGGACGTGAATAAGAAAAATTTAATAGAAAAGTAAATTTTATAAAATGTATGGGTTCGTCTGTTTTTTCGATTCAAGTATCGAATACAAATAATAATATACATATTGCAAATTGCACAGAAAATAAATAAAAACAAATCTTGAATCTGCGGCAGGTAAAATAAATAAAAAGAAAAATATCCTTGTTGTGATATAAACGTGCATCAGAGATTACTTCTTGAAGAGGTATTTCTGTGCACTCCACAGGAAATTTCAATCAAAGGATATAAATTGATGAACCACAATTTAATAGCCTTAAGGAAGTGCATCCCTAAGTTTGATGTATGTATATGCACAAATGCACATAGAAAAAGGTTCTTTGGTACCGTCTTTCAGTTTGCAAGTGCAAATAAATTTCCTCTTTGGTAGGTATACTATCTATAAGCTGATAAAAGGTTTTTACTATTTTCGTATGCCTACACTACAATCCATTATTGACCACGGCCTCAACATACTTTGGGCATTCTACACCCCCCCCCCCCCAATGCACAAACCCAAACTTGGGCAAAATGGAAGAGCATCTCCTTTGTCGCTGTCCTTGGAAAAAAAGGAGCTGGAGAGTCAGTTATCTACTAGGGAGATGCGAGACCTACCGTTGACCTGTTAAGGGTTCATCCGCCACCTTCTCTTTTTCACTATACCATAACTGCCTTGGGAGAACCTTGAGGTATAGTTAAAAATAAAAGTTCACTGAAGTAGCTGGATAGATAATAATGGCCTGTGCTCTGGTCTGTTGTGAAATGTTTTAACTTCAATAGTCATTGCTGCTTTTTTGGGGAATAATGAATGCTGCCGTGTCGTTTTAAGGGTGAATATCAGATTCATTCAAGAACAATAAATTAAATCCCGCCCACGGGAGAAGTTCGAGACAGCCACCAAGAAATTATCCATAAAAACATCGTATCAAGGCTTGGGGCTTTAACTTGCTAAATACATACATATAGGAGTGCTAATATTAGAAGACTTATAAGATCTTCATAATTATTCGAGCAGTCCCATGCAGCAACAATTAAAAGCAACCAAAACAGTTGCTTCTCAAATGAGTTTCTAAGACATGATTTATTCACCGGAAAAACTTGAGTGGAGTCAAGAATTAAACCTGAAAAGATATTCTAAATCTTAATTCCAAACCATGCAGAGAATACCTTCCATTGTATATTATTTTGTATATATTGTATATAAATTTTTTTAATAATTTCATGGAACACATGTTTTTAATTCTGAACTTCGTCAATGGTGGCGCTAGTTGTATTATCTACTTTACATCAAATGTCTTCTATTGTTGTTTTTGCTTCCCATGGCAATTTAGACAAAAACCACTCCTAACCCACCAATCAAGTGCTTGTAAACCTGGTATAGAGATGGCGCACCAAACGTTCCTCTTATTGGGAGTACTATATAGATTATAAATACAATGCCTCCGGTTATTTGCAACATAATTACATATGTAACCTAGAGGAATGGAACGACGTAATGCACTACTTCATAGGGATATGTACGATATTGAAGGAACAGAGAAGAAAATTTGTTTGCTATCAATGAAGTCGTGCAAAATGGAATGAAAAAAATTTGTTTCAAAATGTTTATGGTGCTGCCAACATTACTAAAGAATCATAAATTATTCATACATACCTTGTATGATAGATATGTTATCCTTTTTCTCTTTTCAACTTAATAACAATGATATCATAAGGTTAGGTTTGTGTACCTCAGTTGTATTTGATGGGATTTTGCTTTTAGGATACTCATCTATTTTTTGATTTAAGTGAATAATTTATTTCGGTGGAATAAAGCAACTCATAGAGATTTTTTTTTTTTGTATTTCTTCTAGCAAGTAGACTTGTTCATTTTCTTAAAACAAAAATACACATTCGCACATAGCAAAGTCCCTACTTAAGTATTCTGGTTACCTTAATTGGAAGATACTACGCAATTACAAGAGCCCCTAACCTCTTCAGCAAATTGATGTTTTCTAAAACGTGCATTATGTGCATACGCTTATGATATATTTAAAGCCAACTCATTCTGAATAATTTTTCTAAATTTACTTTTATTTTTTTCAGGAGTATGTGAAAAAAAAAACTGAATGAAACTTAAGTTAAACAGTTCAAGGACATTGTAAAGGGAAACCTCCAGTAGTCTTGCGTGCTACTTCCATAGAAAAAGTGTTTCCATGGAACTACTTCAGTTTCTTATTAAATTCAAAAAAAAAAAAAAATTGCTAACAGAGAAAGAAAATCGCTATCCTTTCAACAAGGATTAAAGTTAAAAATATTTTTTTGAGTGGCAATACTGACTCGTCAGTAATAGTTTACAGAAAAAAGTTTCGAATCTAACTTAACAAATTTTTAGTCTCTTCTTTTGAATATTGTTCATTTTGTAAGGAGTTAAAAGCACTTAAAATCAATGGGAATTCTATAAATCGGAAACGCATAGATTGAGGGTTGAATTGGAAACTCAAAAACATTATTCTCCCCAAGGCAATTGTTATTTTGAAATTGCAATTTCAAAAAAGTCGATAATTTATTGGCAGAAATGAAAATCTGAATTGGCTTCGTACGAGTGATGTGAAATATCTGCTAACGTATCTGTGAGGAAAGGACACTGCCTACAAAGGAAGCTATCTTTTGATAAGCAACAGTCATGTAATATAATGAATATTTCATTGCTGCCAGAAAACAGCTGGTTTGTATTTTTTTTATTGACAAATGATGCAGCTTTATTTCAACAGGACCACAGGTTTACCAAGACTATAAGAAAACTCGTATTTAAATTAACTTGGGACTTAAGCACAACACCACCTCTGCGGTATCGTCATGAAATATAATTTAAATTTACTTAGCCAGTACAATATACTCTTGGAAAATTCCATCATGTGGCTTCTCTCCCGGCCAAATACCATCACAAACAGTTGTTGATTTATGCAATCACAAAATGTTACTTTTCATTATCATCATGAGTGTTTTCGAAGATTTTGAGATGCAATATTGCAATGAGACAGACTGTAGTTAAAATTCTTCCACATGCTCTTGTATAATATGTGTGACACACTATACACATTGCAAACACCCGCCCCAACAATTGTGATTAGGATGAGTTTCAATTTGTAGATGATTATTCGGATCAAGAACTCAGAGAATTAAGGTTTTGGTTTTCGCTTCAAGCTTGGTCCATGCAGTATTTGTTAGATGTCCTACAGTCTACAAAGGCGTACTTTTTTAAAATTGGCTCTAATAGTGCTATAAAACTTTTATTGGAAATGTTTTCCCGCACGAAAGTCTATCTTTTGGTTGGAAAGGTATTTTAGAAAAATTCTTATAATAGATAACAGTATACAGTACCTACCAGACCACCCATAAAACTGGTTTTTTAAATCAGACTTTGTTGTTAGCCCCACTCAATCAATTTCGATGAAATTTGGATCAATATTCCTTTTTGAAAGTTTCGGGAAAAGTTTTTTTTTAAAGGACCAAAAGTGCCAATATACATAAGAACAAGTTTGTGTGCCACAGTTGTACACTTTATTTCTTGCGTATTTTGTTTATTTCGACAATGCGTCCAGCCATGTGTAAATAAAATATACCTATTTCCATAATTAAAATGAAATTGAACACACAGTCAAGACAAAAGAAAAAGCTTAAGATTTAGATAAAGTTCATTGCAAAGGATTAAAGTTTTGAAAAAAGTTTTACATTTTTTTTAATTTTTTGTTTTATCCAAAAACGGTTTAATCTATTTTTTTATTTTATTTTTCTGATAAAAACACCAAAGTGCTAGAAGTTGGCATACCTTCTTAAAAAAAAATTGGAATATATTTTCGAAAAGTTTTTCAAAAACTGTTTTTTGAAGAAAAAAAAACTAGTCGAACGATTTTGGAATAAAAAAATTCGTTTAAATTACTTCATTTTCTCCAAAAGGCGTTTTAAGTATTGATTTTTAAGTGATTAATAAAATTTCATATGATTTTTCAATGTTTTTTTCCCAAAATCTCATGCCCCAAGACCATTTTAACACATTAGAACGAGTTCTTACGACCCAGCCGTGCACTTTATTTCGTTTGCTATTAATGGCGCCAGTGAATCCTGAATTCATGCACGTGTTAGCCCACCAATAATTGATTGTTTTCTTGCGGGAACTAGCGTTGGCGTCGGTAATCCATACCAATAGGGATTTTAATTAATTAATCTTTTCATCAATAACACGAAACAAAAAAACATTCCATCCTCAAAACATACCGATCCTGAATATTTTTCCGAGAAATGTTCCATTTTGGGAGAAGTGACAACATGATACCGTCAGATAGTAATATGAGAAGCAACTATCTATTATGGCAATTTGTGTGTCTGCTGTTAATGGAAATTTTGGATATTTTGAAGCATTTGTATTTCATAGAAATGAACTCTTTTAGCATTAGTTGTGCGTTAAAATGCAACAATTTTCAAGTGAAAAATGGTAAAACGAAATGCAAGACTGGAAACGATACTCGTTAGCCTTACACACGTCAATTTTAATTTAATCTTGCTAGTCGAATGTAGGACTTCAAACTTTTTCCAATGAAACATTTCATTATTAGAATCAAGAACTCCGAAAATTTAAGTTTTGGGTTTCGCTTTAGATCCCTGCAGTAGTATTTGTGGGATATCCTACAGAAGTGTGTGTGTTTTTTTTTTTTAAATTGGAATTCCAGATCTAAGAGTGCCATAAAACTTTTATTGGAAATGTTTTTCACTAAAGCCTCATCTGTTGGTTGGAAAGGATTTTATAGAAAAATTCTTATAACGGTACCTACACGGAAAGAATTTTTAGATCAGATCAAGAAAAATGAGCTGCAAATCACGAAAATCTTATGCAGTTTCTCACCCTAGCTCGGGGGTTTGTAAATTACGACTCCTTGTTCGCAATTTTCAAAATTGAACGAAATGAAGATATTGACACTCAAAAATAGCAAATTATCACTATTTTGGGTCAATAACTCGATCCTGAGAAATAAAACATTGCCATCGCGAATCGAAAATTGATCCAAATTTGTATCTTTTTTATATTTACTCGATTGTAAATTGCAAAAAGCGAGTCGTAGATTTCCATCTTTTTGTTTTGAATCAAAAATATGTTTTTGAAAAAATGAGTGGTAAAGTTGTAAATTGCAACCCCATTTTACTCAATTTGTAACATATATCGCTTTGAGAGAGAAGCAACGTTTTCTGTTCATTGAAAAGCATTTATTATTATTTATTGAAAACTGTAACTTTTACTTACTTGGCTGATTCTAGGAATCGAACCCGAGACCCTCTGCATACCAACCTAGCACACATCTACTAGGCCATGGTGATGCATCCAAGTCGGATATCAAAATTAATAATAAGAAGCAACCTGAATATGAGTTACATTTTAGGGGTGTTCTGAATTAAGATTATGTTTTATTGGCGAGAAAAATATAGTCGTCTTATTTTGGACGTCTAACCTCTAATGTACAATATTTTGTGATGATTATTTAAATAAAGGTAAGAAATTGTATATAATGTGTAGGTAGTTGAAATTCAACCTTGTACTCACTATGTACATAATAGAACTACAAAAAAGGCATTATTGGAGACACAAGCGGGGCCAGGGCCTAATGACTTATATTCTGAACGATTACTGTATGTGCGTTGATATTCTGGTGGAATATCATTTCCCCCTGAATCCGAGTGGCTTACAAAGATCCACTTTTAGTATTAACCAGATTTATTTTTCGAGGATTTTACATTTCCTCAAAAGAGACAGTACTAAAAAAAAAAAAGATAATTATTAGTTGGAGGCAGGGATCGAACTCCGGACCTTCGACGTAGCCGTCAGACACACTTGAGTTGATTTTAATACTCAGTGATTGTAAATCACAAAAAAAATGTAGCAAATCGAGATTGGTAAAAAGTATAAATGGAATTATTCCCTTGAAGTAGTAAATTGCGACAAAAAGGTTGTAATTTACTTTGAACGGCACAAGCTTGAATTATAACTTTTAATTGTAAATCTCAACTCAGGAATTGTTGTAATTTGCTATGAATTGAAAGTTAAATTGCCATATTTTTCTATCAGTTTCAAATCAAAGCGCCGTGATTTACAAAAAAACATGTTTTGTAAATTGCAACTGAATATTTCGCAATTGGTGATTTTTCAATTCTCTCCGTGTACCGCCTATAGAACTGGGTTTTCCCAATCAGATTTTGTTGTTAACTACTCGACCAATTTCGATGAAATTTGGATTAATATTGCTTTTTAAAAGTAAGACCAAGACTGCCGTTAAACATAAGATCAAGTTTGTGTGCCACAGTTGTACACTTTATTTCTTACATATTTTGTTTATTTTGAGAGTGCGTTCATCCATGTCTTCACTCTCATTAATGCCCACGTGCTGAAAGTCCTTCCAATCAAGTTTATTGTGCAACATGCAAGGTAACGCTAATGCAATAACAAGAGCAAGTATTATTGTTGGGAAAAAATTGTCTGCATCTTGTGCAGTTTGCAGTATCAGTATCACACATACATACTCGTAAGTCCAGTTTGAAGATTCCATATTGTATTCCAGTGAATCATGGTCGATGTAACAGAAATAATGAATATCGTAGTGTATTTTGCCCTAAAAATTTTGTATCAAATATAAGATTTTCTATTCCCTATTCAACTTTTGTTTTTGCATACAAGGATGTCTAATTTTTGTTTATAACTTTTAAGAAAACTAGCACAAGGTAGGCAGAATATTAAAATAAAATTGGCAAAAATTGTTAGCAAACTTATATTCCTGAAGTACCTACGTCTTGTCACTCTACATCTATAGCAGTTTCAAACAATCAGATTACGTTCTCAGCTTTAACTGCTTACAAGGATAAAGCAGTATCGATGCAAAGAGCTAGCGTTTTCATTTTATTTAGATATAGAGCGTAGCTTAAAACGATGGAAGAACGTCCTCGTTGATATTACATTTTGTCAGTAAGATTTCTTATTATTAGGGGATCTACTAGACTGGAAATAAGTCTAGAAACAGAAACTCTAAAATAATCTTCATGACATGAAGTTTATGGATTTTAAAAAAATACTCGGAGCAGTTATGTTAACTTCAAATAAACTCTTGGTTTTTCAGTCATATTTAAAAAAGTCCAAAGAAATTTTAATACAGTAGAATCTCGAAAACATAAACGGTTCTAAAACATGAACAATTCGAAAAGATGAACGCTTTTTTTTTTTTTGGCGACAATCTACCATAGAGCAATTTTTTTTTAAATTGTCTGTCTAAGTAGCTTTTCAAAACCCTTTGAACAACTTTTTAGTGTATGTCGTTTTTATTTAAATAAAATGATAAGGTGATTTGATAGATGCAATTTTTTTCTGAAACTAATGCTCGTTGCAAAACAAAATGTCCTGAATTTTTTAAAGTTCTATATGAAATGAATTTCTCCCCCGTCCAAGTTGCCTTTCAGAGGGTATCCTTATCCGGCAATTACGATGCAACAATCCACGGATAACATCATTATACATTTCATAATGTAAAGTACTCTCGTTGTAGCATTTGCCTATGATGTCCTCTGGTGCACCGAAATTCGGTTCGAGTAGTTAACATATATATAAGACACAGCGAAGATAGTAGCGGCACCTTAGCACTCAGCGATTGCTACAGAAATTACAACTCTACAGTTTCTATAGCACAAAGAAGGCATGTTGGAATTTTTTGTAGGATCAGCTCATGGTATAACGCTGTGGTGTGGATGACATCTATTTGGACATTGATTCCATCAATTTGAGCACGCACGAATCTGAATTCTTTATGACAAATTTCGATGTCCGAAAAAAAAAATACCTAAAATAAACTCCAAACATTTGCTAAGTAATTTCTTGTTGTATAATATGGATAGTGTAGATAAAATATTCAATTTTATTTAAATTTAAAACGAACGAGCTCAGTTATTAATTTGGCTATTTTCAAAAGTTTTGTTACAGCTTGCAATTAAGTCAGGTCTGAAAGTTTTGAACTTACTTTTTTATGATGAAGCTATTTGTATTTAAGCAACAGTTTATTAATTCACAAGAAATGAATAAAAATGGCGACCAATTTTATTTTCAAAGTTTGTGAATGTGGGTTAAATAAACAAGGAGATGAAAAATTGAATTTTAAAATGGAAAAGGACCGAGGATTCTCGGAAACAATTATTATCAACGTAATTCTTGCTGGCAGCCAGAATATTTTTACTTGCGATTATAGATACTAAAAGGCAAGTTATGCATTCGGTGAAAAAAAAAGTTTTGAGATAACAATCAAACATGACATTACGATGATAGCGAAGACGAAAAAAGATGGTCTAAAAATTCTGTCCGTCTGTATGTCTGTCTGTATGTCCGGTGGGCCGAATTGCTTCAAACTTGGTATATAGAGTTTTTAGGTATTGTACAGAGGGGAAATGGAAATTTTTTTTAGCTCAAAAAATAACGGTAGGTACCTGCCATATAACCGTTACGTTAAAGCTTATTTTTCTCAAAAACGGATCTAACGATTTCGATTTAAAAAAATCAGTGTTGCTTTTTAGGTACGCCCAATCATATTGGCTGAAAAAAAAGTTTTAAAAAATGGCTAAGAACGGTATACTTTCCATAGGACCGTTTTTTGTTTGCTTTCGACTATCTCAAAAACGAGTCAACCGATTCTTTCAAAATTTCACACATATATAGTTATAGGTAGCTCAATTAGTACTGCATACCAATATTTTTAAAAAAAATTTAAAAGCATTTAAAAAAAAAATAAATAAATGTATTTGCTGAATACCTATGAACTGACGTTTTTGAATATTTTTTGAAATTTTTTTCAAAAAAAACTTTTTTTCTCAAAAACCGCTCCACAGATTTTTATAAATTTATTCTCATAAATTCAAATTTATTTCAGAAATAAAATGGCGTACTCTTTTATCAGCTCAAATAAGTTTAAGTATTTATTTAAGAATTTTGAAAAAATTATTTTTATCAAAATCTCAAGCCCCTAGACCACTGTCACACTTTAGAGCAGGTTCGTGCGACCCAGTCGTGCATTTTATTTCTTGCGGGAATTAGCGTTGTCGTCGATAATACATAACAATATAGGGATTTTAATAAATTAACCTTCAAGCTTCAACGCTTCTTCTCACCAATACGACGAAACTTGAATAGCATTTTCGTAAGGGTACGAAAAAGCATTCCATACTCAAAACATACCAATCCTGGGTGATTTTCCGAGAAATGTTCAATTTTGGAAGAAGTGATATTATTATACTGTCAGACAGTGAAAGGAGAATCATGATGTGAAGAGAAATGTTGATTTCATAGAAATGGATGCTTTCAGAATTTAGTGATTATGATGTTTTCGCGGATGAATTTTCGTGGAAAACATTCTTGTCATGTTACATTAATATTTCAACGCCTGTAGTTGTGTGTGAAAATGCAACAATTTTCAAGTGAAAAATGGTAGTCAGGAAGGCAGAATTTTAATTTTTTTAAAATGAAACATTTCATACGAGCTTACACTGAACCAAATATTAGAGGTAAAATGAACTTAATTTTTTCATAACATTTTAACTAAAATTTATTACGAAATTGATGATTTTTTTGTAAATAGTTTATTCAAATAAACGAACTGATTTACAAAAATAAGAAAATTTATTCAAATCGAATAATTTATTTAGTTAGCATTTCAATTGAAGAAACAACAGTTGAATTGACAAAACAAATAAGAAATTTGATGATTTTTCGTTTAAAATTATATTCAAATCCACAATACATTCATCAATTTAGGTAATGCTTCGTTAAATGTTAGTTTAGGTCTAATAATTTGAAATTCTAGAATTTTCGTTAAATCAACAAACACTTTGTTTCTTATTTACTAAGAAAATATTCAAATTAACTAATTCCTTTTATTCAAAAGTAAAATTTTTTCGTTAAACTTTCAGAAACATATTCATTATGAAGATTTTTGCGATCCCTTTAGGCATTCTACTATAACAACGAAACATTTTTCCATTTGAATAAATTTCGTCAAATTATTATCAAAGTGTGTTTCTTTCTTGTTTTGCTGCACGTCAGTTTTAAACTGGAATGCGAACCAAAGTTCATAATCAACGAAAAATTTTTTATTAACAGTTTTAGGCATTCTGCAACAATAACGAAAAATTCTTCTATTTGAATAAATTTTGTCATTTTATCAAAGTTTGTGTGTCCTTTTTCTTGTTTGCGCGTAAGTTAAATCAAAAATGCGACATTCGGTTCAGTTACTATTGATCTATCCATTGAGCTTGAGCCGTACCAGAGCGAAAAAAGCGAATATTCGCATGAGTGTTAATTTGGCGAATGAAATCGGAGATAGTATTATTGGCCTGTTTCCCACTGAGTTTTTGGTAAGCATAGCGTAATTTATGAAATAGAATTAAATGAATTTTCTTTAGGGATATTATTACTGCAAAACTCATGGGAAAAAACCACAAGGAAAACTTTACGACAAATATTTTAATGCCATAAGACAGCTTAAAAATAGTGGCATCTTGACAAAGCGACCGTATTCACCTCGAACTTCGTCCAATATTCGCAATAGAACGTTCACAGCTGGGTCCACAGAGGAAGTTTTAAAAAAATGGCAGCAATACAAAAAACCTTTTAATGCCAGCAGTCTGCTTATAAAATTTGATAGCTTTTCAAAGAACATATTAAAATTTTTTTCTGAAAAAATAAAGGACCCGAACTCGAAGTCGTTCCTCGTCAAAATGAACGAGATGGAGTATATAACTGAAAGTAAGAGAAATTCACATTCTTTAATTATTCTTTTATGAAGTTGATGGCTTTATTGCACTCAATAGTGGTATTAATAAATAAATAATACAATACATAAAACTGAAAAATTCTAAATTTCACTTATATTTTTCTTCTGCACAGATGGGCGTTGTTGTGGAGTCTTCTACCAACTCCACAGCATTTTGATACCCACATCAAAAGTTCAAAAAAAAAATCAACTCCGGCTAGCGAACAAAATAAACAGTGCAGATTCTCAATCCGAGACTCTCAACAAAGTTTTATTGTAGACGGCAAAACAGTGGCGGACTGCGAAAGTTTCTTGAAGGAGAGGATGGAATCAAATACAAAAATCCAGCCATTTGTTTTCCTAACTGGATAGATTTTGAGTCCAAAAGACACAATTGTATTCTTTGACGGCATTAAGTATAAACTTAACACTGCAATGGCTGCATTCGATGTCTGCTTCAAGATTTTCCAAGTATTCAATCTTGAATACCCTGCAGCATCAGTCCCTTGGACGTTTATACAAAAATATTTTTATGAATTGAAAACAACATATGATGTAGAAAGTCCTTCAATTAATTGTTAAATTGAACACTTGAAGAAGATTCAAAACTTGAAAAATTAATCTAAAAACTTAAAAAAAAAAAATTTGTTTAAAAATAAAAAAAATAATTAAAAGAAATTTCGTTGGTGTCGTTATTATAGTGTCAGATCCTGAAATTTGTGAAATAAAGAAAAAGGAATAGTTGATTTGAAGAATGCATTGTGGAAAAGATAAAAAAGTTTTGTGAAAATGAATATTTTTTTAGTTGAAAACACGAAACTTTTTATTCAAACCAAGAAAAAAAAAAGTTAAATTGACTAAACCAGTAAGTTAAATTAAAGATATTTTCGTCAATTTCACAACTACTATTAGTCAAGTTAATTAAATTAATATTTAATTTGACGAATTTTCGTATTTAAATCAAAAAAATTTCGTCAAATTAACAATCTTAATTAGCAGAATTGAAGAAATATTTTACTAATTTTTTTATTCAATTTGAAAATTATTCTTTAAATCAACAAACGTAAAACGACTAAAAAAGATTCGTGGATTTACCGAATTTTCTTCAAATTCACAGCTGACTACAGCTAACTACCAAATATTCAAATTGAATAAACGATTTATTCACGACAACAAACGGATTAGTAGGATCTATGTTAACCTTCTTTTCGTCAATTTAACTTGTGATTTAGTTGTTTTCACCACCTTTTTTGGTTCAGTGTACGGAGAATAATATGGTGGTAAGTGGCAAATTACGAGAGAATACAGGGGCGGTATTCCAACCACTACATACAAACAAAGGTACTCTAATGTACCAAAAACTCACCTGAAATTGTTCTTCAAAAAAATGGTGTGAATTCGGTCACAGAATCGTCATGGTTTATGTCAACGATGACTGTTATTATGCCAGGTATCGGCTTACAAATTCATAAGCCATAATGTGTGTGTAATAATTGTATTCGCGAACAATTCAGATACTGCATTCTAAACGTCTTGTAAAAGACCAGTTTCAAAAAGATGGCCGTGTATCCAGGAGGCATTATTATCTATTTGAGAAACTTCATTTAATTTCTTTCTAGCTTCGAAAGATTATTATTTGCAATGGTTTCGCGCTCATTACGAGTAAACTAATAATAGTACACATTCTGTCAGATGTGACAATAGTTGTTAATGCGACTGAACAGTTAATATGAAATAAGTTGTGAAAAGTCTCTCTCTGGCTTATTTGACCTATGTTCTATTGTTAGTTACTCTTTGGATGAAGAGAGTGACATTTGATCATGTCAAAATTATTGCAGTGGCGACTGGAAAAAGATGAATTTTTAGAAATTTGTGTAGTTCATGGAAAAGTTCAGCGACCTAATAGGCGTTTTTCTTTTTTTAGTTCACAACAGAGGCTGAGTTGTCAAAAAAAAAATAATTGTTTCTTTTTTGCTTCAGAGTGTTCAGAGCTTAGAATTCGTATTTCTTTTTTCCTTCAGAGTGTGTTCAGAGTGCGCTCTACGAGCACCAAATAAATAGATGGGACAGACTGAGCTAAATTCGTTTCATAAATAGTTCAGAGCGCTCTGAACACAATTGGTTCAGAGGACGTTCAGAGCGAGCTCGATATACTCGAAATCTGTTCAGAGCTCTTTTCTGAATGAAAAAAGAAAAACGCCTAATATTTGAGTTTGAACCAGAGCAAAAAACAAATCAAATAACTAAGGCATATCAAACTTTTTGATGAATCAAGATCATAGAAGAACAAAGAAAGAGAGTGCAATCGTGAACGTTCATTTCTTCAGCTAGATAGGGTCTGGTGATATTGATCTTTGTGCGATCTTCTAAAATAACAATCTATTACTTTTTGTTCCATGAAGTTGTTCAACTAAATTTAGTACAATATTTTTTGTATAGCTGGCGCAAGTGCATGCGGGTATTGTCAAAAGTGACGGTTAATTTGAATTATGTATATAATAATTGACTTCCAAATGACTTTGCAAGAAGAAATGGGAGAGTGTCTGCTTGGCACACGGCTGAGCCATGTAGAGCGAATGGATATCAACGCTCCAGGTCGTAAAGTCTTCAACGTTAAACCAAAGGGAGTCAGAAGCCAATGTAAATGGAGCGGCCAGGTAGAGGGAGATCTTTGAATACTTGGAGTATGAGATTGGGGACAGCAGGCTATAGATCAAGTCGGCTGAAAGGGCATAATATAAAGCAAGGAATAGGAGCACCACGCTCTAGTTGAGCCAACATAAGTAAGTAAGTAAGTAAGTAAACATGCCTCAGTCCACCACATACATTTCAATACTTCAAGGCTTATTGATGTTATAAATTGTCAAGAGAAGGTTACTGAAATATCGATTTTGAAAAACTTGTCTGATCAAGAGATTCGGAATATAGTAAAATCTGGTGGTGAGGGTAAAGTGTTCTTTTTAAAGCTTCCATGCCATACCCAAGCTGTTGAACGAGCTGTAAAGATGGCGACGGAATCTGCCACTTCTCAATATCCAAAAATTTTCGACTCGGTGCAATCCAGGGTCCAGTCCAAAATATAATCACGGAAGACAATGCCTAAATTTGAGATAAAACAGGATTTTCAACCATCTTAACTTTACAACACATTGTCCTGAGAATTAATTGATTTTTTATTGTTTATATTAACTTATTTTAAATTAGCAAAACTATTTTCTACGCATTTACAATTAAATTATTTTCAATATTTCGGGTTTAATTTTGTTGGTATGTGCGGAGGCAGAAGATCTTTACCAAATTATTCAAAAAACTACCATTATTTTTCCTATTACAACTCCGAACGTCATACATCCGTACTCCGCCCTGGCTGGCATTGGCCATGGTTTCCGAAAAGCATTAAACAAAATGTACTATTTGTTAGTATATTGACGTTGAAATTTATTTGCGTGTTTTTTGGCGGCCAACGTTTAGCATTAAAAAAAAAAAAAAACTTGCAAACTTACTAATTTAAATAAAAGATTTGATTTGACTATTTATTAAGCCAACCTGATACCTGAAGCATAACGCAAAAGTTCCTTTAACGTTCACAATTTATTAAAAACATTTCGGAAAACAAAACAAAGTCTTTTTTTTTTTGGATACTAAGGATCTGAAAGTGAATTTTAGTTTCCAATAACATTCTGAGAAATATGACTCAATAAATATCAACCAAATGGATGAACAAACATATCAAAAGCCATGCTCTGTTCTCCTCTACTCCGGCTCCCGTGTCTCGTCCTGAAAAAAAGTCACAGTTTTTTTTTTTAATATTCCATTACTAAGTCAACCCTTCACGTTATTTTATAAAATACGGCCTTCGGTCCAGCTACTGAATAAAAAGGTACATACTTTTTGCTGTTCCGAGGAAAGTCTTTATAAAAAAAAAAAAATCCTCGAGTAGGAATTCGTATGGAAATGTATTCCAAATCACCAATTAAATCGGAAAATTCTCATCTGGTTCGAAATTTAAACGACGACAACTCCTAACCCAAAAACAATAGTTACTTATTCCCCGAAATGTGGAAACATAAACAATGTTTCCTCAATCCTTATTTCAATGGTATAATGTTCAAGTAAAAAGATATAAATATGTTTGTCTTGACTCATTGAAAGGATGAAAAGGATACTTTTTACTTTTTATGGTAATTGAACAATGATGTCCAACAACATTCAGGCTTTGTACAAGGACTACACAAGATATAACATTTGTAACAGTTCGTAATAGTCTTCTCGCAATAAGAGAGAAACAATTTATACGAAAATGTGTCCTTTTATTGGTAGTTTGCCTTGCCTTCATAGGTTTTGTGTAAGAAAATGGTTATTATTGCATCAAAAGTACTGTTCCAATTAAGTTTTCAATCGAATAGTCATTTTTGTTTGGAATTTTGAAGAAATAGGATATGAAATTCCGAAATATTTACCTAATTGCTTATACCGTTTAAGTAACTGAAGTTTTAACTTACCACACAAATTTCATCTTCTTGCAGTTGAGATACTGAGTCTGTAAGAAATAAATTGAACAAAAGATTGGTTTATTTTATAAGCAATTACATAAGCATATGTTATTAGATTTAGAAATTTAGAAAAGCATTCACATACATAAGTCAAGATCTTTGTTATGTGAATTTCAATCTTAAATAGAATATCTTTCATGTTAGGCAAATATACAAGATACGTATTCAATAAATACAAAATCATTAAAGTCGTTCTGCAGAAAAGTAACCAAAGCCAAAAAAAAAAGAAATGGCTGAAACTACAAACTAATTAGTAATTAAACTATGAAGGGTGTTTATTCTACATGTTTAGAGTTATAAAATGAAACAAAACACAGACAAACGATATTAATTTCAATGATATTGACTTTATTTAAAAGACAATAATTCTTTGGCCATTTTTATTTGAATATGTTTTTTGGCGTATGGCCATCGCGGCTCACTGGATCGGATGTAGCCCAATCTTGAGGTCCGATTTCCGATCACTTTTTGCAGAATTTGGGGTCGTATTATCGCCTCTGACTTATCAGTGAAAATAATCTAACGATGATAAATCGCACGATCCAAAACGTTTTCTTCAACAAATCAATTGTGACACGTGCTCTGTGACATGTTGCGCCGGCCGTCCTGTTGAAACCCGAACTCCCCAAATCAATGCGATTCAACTCAAGAACAAAAAACTCATAGATCATGGCCTTAAAACGGTCTCCATTGACTGTAACAATCATGCCGGCATCCGTTTTAAAGAAAAGTAAAGACCAATCATTCCACTACCACATAAAGCACACCAAACTATTAGTTTTTCTGTGTATATAACGGCGGGCTATTTAACAATGGCCTGATGAGGATCCTCTACACTCCAAATGCGGCAGTTTTACTTATTGACGTAGCCATCTAATCGAAAATGAGATTCGTCCCTGAAAATTTTCTTGTAAAAATCGGGTCAATATTCACCGAATGAACGCCGCCGCCGGGCAGTGATGCCGTTGTCACTTCGATCGGAGTGTTTCACTTCGTTTTAATGTCAACACTCCGGTCACTTCCTCTTTTCTTAAAACGCTTCACTTTTTTACCTCCTTCATTGTACTTGAATGCACAGTGTAAATTGACAGTAAAAACCATGATTGATTGATTGCACATTGCAGTGATTCAATTTCTATTTTTAATTCCATGAAAACATTTTTTGAAAAAGAAAAAATAACTATTGCAATTTTAGTTGCGATTGCGGCTGATCTTGCTGCCGTTATGATGGGGGGGTTAAAAAACATCAATCCATATTTATATGTTATTGGTTAATTTTGCCACACAATTAGCCTTTGTTTTTTTGCCGCTTTCAAAGCCATTCCAATCGAAATTGAGCAGCATCGAGTCTTAGAGTAGTGGAGGGCCTTGGTACACTATGATTACAGATTTTGAACAAAACAATGACATAGCAAAAGGTATAACAAGTCGATTAAATACAAAACACCAGTGTTACTTGTATTTTTTGGATTACTCCTTAAATGCAATTAATTTAATTAATTTAAAATTTCAATCCGATTCTCCGCGTTTTCACTTTATATAATTTTATAAGGTCAGTTAAATTTTATTTTAAGAATGTGTTAAAATTTTTTATCGATTTAAAGTTAATCAATTTGGAGACTCTCAATGAAATTGATTTTTCTGATAATTCGATTTATAAAGTCCTGAACAAAGTGTTCCTTGGCCCAAAAGCTATAATGATGATACTGAATGGTGAATGAATAAGAAGTAAGGAGATACGTAAGGGAAATACGACATTACTGCCAATAATTTTACATTATTCTATGTAAGCAAATTCTAAAAAGAATTAATTTTGAAGATCCCGTGTTAATCGCTGTTCAAGTTTTAAAATCTTTTTCTTTGGAGAAAGCCTTCTTAAACTAATTAAATATTTTCAGAATGTAGTAAAAGATGAGGATGTTGAAAAACTAAAAGCAGAATGACGATTTATAATTTTGGACGAATTTGTACCTAAAGGAGATAGTCTCGAAGTCTTTTGGAATTCATTCTTTCGCCAAAAAATGCTCTGGCGGAAACAATGTACCCTCATTTAAAAGACTTTATAGGCGCTGTTTTATGCCTTCCCCATAGTAGTGCAACAACTGAAAGAGTCTTTTCTCAAACAACAAATTTGTCCAAGAAATTCGACAGTGGAACACGCCTATATATTTTTTACTTGCGCTTGTACTCGTAGGTACTATAAGGCAAGTTCTGCATTCGTAAAAAATAATTCTAACAATCAAACATGACATATCGATCATAATAGAAGTCGAAAAAAGTGGGTCCGACAATTCTGTCTGTCTGTCTGTCCGTATGTCTGTATGTCTGTATAGTTACCTACAGCCTAAACGGACCGATTTGATTCAAACTTGGTACATAGTATTATTATGACGTCCTACAGAGGGGTTTTGGATTTAGCATTCTAGCTCTAAAACTAACGGTACTTGCCATGCGATTTTTAGTGAAAAATAAATTTTTCTCAAAAACGACTAGTACGATTTTGATTAAACTTTCTGAATAGTGTTTTCTGTGCAAACTTTATGTTTTATTTGGAATAGATTTTTCAGAAAAAGTCTTATAACGGTACCTACCTCCCATTAGACCGGTTTTTTTAATTCAGATTTTCTCGTAAGCCACTTGACGGATTTCGTAAAATTTTCAATTTAGAAGTCCTTCTAAAGACGAAATAATACAAATTTTAAGTTTTTGAAAAAAAAAATTTTTGAGTTTTAAAAAAAAAAAATTATTTTTTATTTTGTCGTTTTTTTTCAAAAACGGTTTAAGCTATTTTTTTATATTTTTTTTATTTGGAATATATTTCCGAAAAGTTTTTCAAAGAAAACGGTTTTTTGAAAAAACAAACTGGTCGAACGATTTTGAGAAAAAAAATTTCAATTTTTTTTCCCCAAAAAAGTTTTAACTATTAATTTTTAAGTGATCAATAAATGTTCATATACTCGTAGTTTTTTCCCTGCTTTTTTCCAAAATCTCAAAACCCAAGTACCCAAGACTACTGTCTCACATTAGAGCAAGTTTTTCCGACCCTGTCGTGCACTTTATTTTTTTAACATATTTGTAATATAAATTAAATGTTTTTGAAAACTACCTTGTTATAAAAAGATATAGTTTATAGTAATAAAATATTGATTTAAAATAATTTTGTTTTTCTCGTTAAGTTCTATGATTTTATGACGACACTACGCTTTAGGGCGAAACACTACCATTTTCTTCTGGAAACACTTCGCTCGAAAATTTCCAAACGGCATCACTGCCGCCGGGGCTTCAATTCTTGGACGAGTTGGATTTTGTTAGCCAGCAAACCAAGATCTTTCCGCAAAATTTTCCATAAAGTGGATGGACACATTTCCAATAGTTGTGCACGATGACGGATTGACTCATTCGGGTTTTCCTCTATTCAACGCTCTACAGCAGCAAAAACATTCCATCGATAATCGAGTTAATTGCTCTTATGGACGATTTTGCCCACTAAAAAATGTACGTAGTGCACGATGCGTTTAACGAATAACTAGACTCTGTTTTTACTTGCTCTATAGGGCAAGTATTGGTTTCGTGCAGAAAAAAAAAATCGAGGTTTTAATCAAACATGACATTACGATGATAGAGAAGCCCAAAAAAGTGGTTTTCGCCATACCGTCCGTCGGTCTGTCTGTGCGTCTGTGCGTCTGTGCGGATGTGCGGATGTGCGGATGTGCAGATGTGCGCTTTTTCACGTCATGCTACAGCCTAAACGGCTTGACGGATTTTCTTCAAACTTGGTATATAGCAGTTTGAAGAAAAACGGTTGCTGAGGTTTTTTTTATTTTGTTTTAGCCCGGCTCAAACTGGTACCTTTCAAGTAACGGTTTTTTTCAATTTGGATTTTCTCGAAAACGGCTCTAACGATTTTGATTAAATTTATAATTTAGCTTACTTTAAGCATTTCTAACAAAACTGCGTTTTTTGTTTTTGCCTCAAATGGTCGTAACGAAAATCAGGTTTTAACGGCTTTTTTTCAAATAGCCATAAGTTCACAACGGCTTGATTGAATTGACTCAAATTTCGTTTGACATAGTTTTTCATAGTGTTCTATAGGATGGTTTAGTAAATTTTTCACTGAAGCCTTTCTAAACGGTGGCTTCCTTACAACGAGCCGTTGAGTTTAAGCCAACTTTTTTTGGTTTTTTCTAATTTTCTCGAAAATGGCTCTAACGATTTTGATTAAACTTTGTGTGTTATATTATTTTAGTGTTTTGAAGAGAACTGCGTTTTTAGTTTTTGGCTAAAAATGCAAATAACGGAGATCTGCTATTAACGGCTTTTTTTCAAATGGCTATAAGTTGTCAACGGTTGCATCGAATTCACTCAAACTTTGTTTTGTATAGTTCCTAACAGCTTCCTATCAGATGGGGCGTTAGGAAATAGCGCCCAAGGAAATATCGCCCAAACCGATTTGGAAATACCGCCCAAAAAAATTTTTAACGCCCAAAATCAAAAAAAAAGAAGGAATTATCACCCAAAAGTTAGGGCTTAACACCCAAAATTCCATATCACCCAAATTAATAAATGGCAATATCGCCCAAAAATTTTATATGGGAATTGTTTTTGCAATATTTGGGCGATATTTCCAAAATTTTGGGCGTAATTTCCAATCACTATTTTAAGTAAAAATGTTTGGTTCTCATCACCCAAAAACAATTTTGAAGCATGTAACATTTACTTAATCTCTTGTAAAGTGTATTGAACAATATCCTTAAGATTTGGAAATTAAATTCGGTGCGTGGGGGGGGGGGCACGCGGCTTTGCGACCGCAGTGACCAGGCGGGAGCGTGCCGTCTGCGAAAGGTAACATTTACTTAATCATTTGTAAATTATAATTACAAAGTTTGTCAAAACAACCTACATCGCGGGGGGGGGGGCGACGCGGGTGACGCGGGGGACGCGGGGGACGCGGGGCGCCGCCCGGTCACTGCGGTCGCGAAGCCTCGTGCGCCCCGCGTGCGCCCCGCGTGCGCCCCGCGTGCGCCCCGCGTCCCCCGCGTCACCCGCGTCGCCCCCCCCGCGATGTAGGTTGTTTTGACAAATTTTGTAACTATAATTTAATTTTTTTTTTTGCAGCAATCAGGAATCTACTTCGGAATTAGTTTATTCAAAACTTCGAAGAGGCTTACAATATTTGTCATCGAAAATTTGTCTTCAATCTCCGCGAACGCCCCTGGATGTAATTGAGGCTTTTCAACACGAGTCCATATGGAACACATATGGACTATCTAAGGATACTAAGTGCCCTAGGTCTTTTTTTAAAGCTTGCCTATCAGAGCCTTGTAGGCATTTGAAAATGTGTAACGTTTGCTTTATGAGATTGCAGGGTCAAGCTTTGGCAAATAATGAGGAAAACTGTTTGTGCCCATTATGCAGGCAAATAGTGGTAGATAGTATACAAGTATTTATTTGAAAAATAAAATTTTGGGCGATATTTCCCCTATTTGGGTGCTTTTTCTTTTTGTACTTGCACTTTTGGGCGGTTATTCCTACTTTTGGGCTTTAATTCCTTTTACACCATTTCGGCCTCATATTTTGGGCAGTATTGCCTTTTATAAAAACAAACTAAAACAAGGAAATAGCACCCAAAATGGAAAAATAAATACAACAACAATTTGTTCGGCTACTTTTTGGGCGTTATTTCCAAATCGGTTTGGGCGATATTTCCTTGGGCGCTATTTCCTAACGCCATCAGATGGCATTGATTTTTTTTTCAGTTTCTCTTTTTTAAATGGTGGCTGCTATACAAAGAGCCATTAGATTTTGGCCAACTTTTTCGTTTTTTCTAATTTACTCAAAAAAGGCTCCCCCCATTCTTATGAACCTTTTTATATAACATAATAGGGAATACTTCAAAGCAAACTGCATTTTTAGTTTTTGGCTACACATGATAATAGCGGAAATTGGTAATATCAGTTTTATTAGTTTGGCTATAAGCGGAAATTTATATCATTTATATCACCCAAAAGACGACATCTAAATTTGATATACTAAAGGTTACTTAAAGTTAGCTCCCGTATATCGAGTTTTCCAGTTTTAGCCAATTTTTTTTTAGTTTTTACCAAATTTTTCAAAAATGAGTTGTTCTTATTGATCGAAAAGTTTGTTTTCGTCGTACTTTTGCACCCACAGAGCAAGTACGTGCGACCCAGTCGTGCATTTTATTTTTTTTTGCTTTGTTCAGGCGTCAGTCGAAGGCGATTCGTTTATGAAAAGAGAAATCAAATTAAAAATAAATCACATGGCAGATGACAAAATGGCTTTCAATTTAAACAGTTACAACTTAAAGTTCTTCTAAGAAAATACAATTTTTAGAATCATTTCTTCTTAAATTGGACTTCATTTCGAATTAACGGATTTCGAAGAATTTCTCACGAAAGGATTTAAGTATTCAAATAAATATTAAAATCAAAAAAACAAGTTTTAATGCTTTTCAGCTCTTTTAAATAAGTTTTTAATTTTTTGTTAAATACGAAGACTGGATACCGTTATTTCCAATAAAACAAACAGTTTGAATTTGGTAAAATGCATTTCCACAGTAGTTTTTGAGGTTCTAAGGCGCCAGTTATAGCGATTCGGAAAACCAAACCGAAAAAGGTGGAACGGGATGAAAATAATATTTTTTTCGGTTTTAGCGTTTATAGCGATCAAGAAAACGATGCCAGAAAAAATATTTCAGTCTGACATTTCACAAAACAGGCGTTTATCTAAACGCACGCAGTGTATTAATTTCCTGCATTGTGTAAAAATGAAATTTTCAATAAAGACGAACAAAACTACTAAAAAATTATTTCGGGGAGAAACGAAGTCGCATGAGTGAGAGTGAGCAAGGAAAAGAATTTTAAATCAAATTACCTATAGTGCGAATCGATTCTTATGTGATTTTTGTTGGTGCGTGCGTCGGATCATTTTTTGACCCCAGATCGGACTTCAGATCAAATTTAACTCATATTTGCACACATAGTTCAATAATTTGACTTTTCTCAAGCGTCAATTCTGTTTTTTTTTTTTTTTTTTTTTTTTTCATTTTGTGAAATTCATTGTGGAAAATTTTTGTTTGTAGAAGTGATTAATGTTTTTAAATAAATACAGACGGTTCAAGGAGT
This sequence comes from Platycheirus albimanus, assembly GCA_916050605.2. Lineage (NCBI taxonomy): Eukaryota > Metazoa > Arthropoda > Insecta > Diptera > Syrphidae > Platycheirus > Platycheirus albimanus. The sequence goes on from OU696697.1 coordinate 147,252,418, forward strand.
GTAATGAATTGATTAATGTATTTTTGCGCAAGTGAACAAATAAATGTGAATTAAAATTATTTTCCATCTGAAAATTTTTCCGGTTTGGGTTTCCGTATCGCTATAACTGGCCCCTAAAAAGGTTTTTTCACATTTTGTTATCACTTTCCTCATTTAATCATTTGAATAGCCTGGCGGCAAGCAAAAGGGAACTATACTCTTAAGTTTAGGTATTCAAAACTTTTCTTTTTTGCAACTATATCCTCTTCGTTTTTTTTTTCTTAAAGTTCCCGAGAAATATATAAAAGAAAAGAAAACTAAGAACGCACTTCTTCCAAAACCAAATCTTGGTTTTCAATTTCACATCGTAATTCGTTTCTTTCTAAGAACTCAATACAAGATAAATAATCAATCTACTCGGTACTACTAGTCCCTTTTTTGAAACCTATTTCTCTCAAAGGCTTTTCTTGGAACATCAATTTTTAGAGTTCGCAATGAGAAAAACAAAATTGGTTGAAGGAAGTATTGACATATACCTCAATCGATTAAAACCTCAAGCCTTTTTTTTTGCAATACAAAGTGAATAAGCACAGCGTACGGACTCATCGATCGTGTCAATCGCCTTAGTCACGCACGTTTCTCAAAGGACAACAAGAAGCTATTGATTGAAATGCTTGTAAAAAACGATTATCCATTAAGGCTTGTAAACCGTTTAATCAACCGTTATAACATACGAAACAATTCGCAATCACGATCACTTACAATAATAGCAGCTACTGATAACAACATTATAAGTCGACACTCCTTACAGTTCGTTCCAAACGTATCACAATCTATTGCCAGATCCATCACCAAAACTTGTGACAACGTTCGTATTTCTTTCAAAAATTCGAACAATGTAGGCCGACTTTATTCGAAGTTAAAACAAAAGCAGCTCGTCGGTGATTTGGTAAATGTTGTATATCGTGTACCATGCAATGGCTGTAATAAATGTTACATTGGTACTACCTCGCAAAAAGTAAAAGAACGCATGAATCAACATGTATCAGACGTCACCAACAATCGGATAGCAAGGAGTGCCCTGGCCAAACATGCTGCCACTTACAAACATAATTTCAATTTTGAAAAGGTTCAAATACTCGAACGTGAGAAATTCTACCGAAAACGTATGATTTTAGAAGAAATACACATAAAAGCTTGCAAAAATTGTGTAAATTCTAAAAGTGTAGAATCAAAAAATGTTAGTGATATTTATATGAACCTTTTTAAAAAACTTTCATAATTGTCTTAAAATATCTTAAAATATCCAAAATATTTAAAGTACCTATCTGTTTGTAAAATTTGAATCACCCTGTATACGATCCACTAACTGAAGCTTGTCAATTTCATATGGAAAAGTTTGACATTTCCTTCACTTCAAATAATTGTTTACGTTTTGCTGATCAAGTTTGCTTAAGATTTTCGCCTTTTTATTTATTAATTTATAATAATTTTACGTATCAATGCTAGCTATTTACATAATTTTTGTTAAAAAATATTGTTTATATGGCTGTTGTTGAGAAAGTATCTTTACAGACACAGTCGATATTACTTATACAGTAAGTGCTAACATTATAATTTTGTTCAAGTGAAAATTGATATGTATATTTATATGTATAAATGTTATTGTTATGAATCCACTCTCCTGTTCCAGGCCCTGAAGAAGATTCTAACCAGAATCGAAACGTCGGCAAATATTAAATAAACATCGACTAAAAAACAAAGACTGCATTTGGCTTTTATTATTATTATACAAAGTGATACAGTTTGTTTTTTCCATTTTCTACGCAGCTTTACCTACTGAGCAATTACAGAAAGTAACTTCCGATAAAAAGTGTCCTTTTAGGATATTAGCGCTAGCGTTTCCTTGTCCCATTCCATTTAAAAACAATTTTATTTAGAATTATGAACGTCTTTTACAAACTCCTCCCTCGTAGGAGTAAGAAGGACATAATCAATTAAATAAAACACTTAATAGCTTGCCAATACATTTTTGCAATATGCTGTTAATTTCCATCAACCACGTAGGTACATACTCGTAATATTCGCTTTTGTAGGTAATTGCAATAAAAAAGTTTGATGCATTAAGAGCCTTATATTGCTTAAACAGGTAACACAATGTAACAGTCGAATGGAAATGAAAAGGTCAATATTTGCCGGTTTACGAGCAAAAAAGTAATAAAACTCAGATCCATCGTTTACGATTCGAAGATGATTTAGAGAATGTGAATGGTCCTTTGAAGGATAAATGTGTTAAGAATTTGATGTAGGTGACGTAGGGGTAGGGAAGGGAGAAAAGAAATCCTTGTTCCTTAACAAGATGACACTGCTTTTGTTTTACCTGGATTAGCAATAAATTCTGTTGTTCTGGCGATTGACAGAAGATGATGTAGATACTGATTTGGGGACAAAGTGTTGGCATTAATGACTTGTTTTATTGTCAACAGTAGTTGCTTGGAAAATGTGACAAGAATTGGAAGAAATCGATGATGGAAATGAGATGAAATCCAATTTGGAACGAAAAAGAACACAGAGAATCCGGTGGCGTATAGGTATGTCGTTTTCTTCGAGATTTTTGAGGCATTAAAATAATTTAACGATCGTATTTTTAAACGAATTCACTGCCCATTACCAAGAAACAGTTCAAAAAGGAAGATGAGAACGTGGGTGCATTGTAGAAGCAATATTTTTTTTTACAAGGGTCTCAGTCTCAGAACCACTTAATAGCAGATATACGAGTACATATGTATGATATTGTGTTCGATGTGATTATTTACTTGGCGAACGGTTGGCAAAACCAGAACCGCTGTTTTTATGCTTATGCTTTCTGATAAGAACTACAAACTCCTAGACGTTGGCAAGTTTGTCAAAATAAGACAACCCTACATTGAATAAAATTCAGGATAATTGGATCATGCGTTCAAGAGAATTTGAAGAAAAAGATGCACACACACTTAGTAGTTGTGAGACAAAAAAAAAGTAAAGGAGGAGGTGCGGAGTACAAATACTAAAAATGGGAAAGGAATGTTGAATTATGTCGTTCTTGAACGTCGTAAATGTCAGCCCAAATTTCTTTTTCAAAGACTTGCTTTTGTTTATATTTATTATTGTAAGATAACTGTGCGATGGAAAGACCTAATTCTAATTCTAGACTTAGACCTTTATTGAATCATTTAAAATGGTCTGTTAGTATGCTCAACGTCAAGCAAAGCAACCTCCACTGAATTTCGATGCTGAAAATTTCCATAACTTACGGGCTTATGACCAACTATCTAAGACTTTGGCAAGTTAACACATCGCTTGATTTGACAACTATAGGGTTGTCAACTTCTATCAAAACTAACTGAATTTACACAAGCTCCTGATATCTAAAGATGTAAATGTAAGAGAGATTGTATAGTTCTGCAAGCTCCATCAGTTCTCCCTGATATCTAAAGATGTAAATGTAAGAGAGATTGTATAGTTCTGCAAGATACTCATGAGAAAATCTAGAATAGAAACGCTAGTTGAAGATAAATTGCCGTAGAAAAAGATGGACAGGAGACACATATTTCTTAACGATAAATATTCGAACTTCACCACCAACAAAGTTACGGATTCTGTTGGATAACATTAAACGGGTGTTCTTAGTGTAAAACTTTTGAATAGAGTACGCCTTTCTTGGTCAGATCCAACACATCCACTGAGATAGTATAGTCCCTGTGGTGTACGTGTACTTAGTGGTTGGTGTGTCGGACTGCCACGCCGAGGGTTCTGGGTTCGATCCCTAACTCCACTCTCCACCAAAGTCTTATCCCGGGGTACAGCCTCTTGCGCGGAATTGAAAAATCCTCCAAGAGTAAATCTTGTCATCAAAAAGTGCTTCTCTGCTTTCCATTTGGGTTTCGCTGTAAATTATATTCCCTTTCCATTCCTCTAGAATATCAACGTATCGCACACACTGGAATGATTGCGAGTGATTGAAAGTGTTTGTTACATAGTCCCCGATCCCGCTTATAGCTATTATACCATTTTTGTTTCTATCCACCGAGCTGCGATTGCAGTCCTACACCAATACTAAACAACTAATGAACAGGAAGGGTTTTCCTATTAACAACTAGAAAAAGAGAATGTTACATCAAAACAGTCGTGTTTTTTTTCCACTTTATTTTGCATTATTAAAGCATGACAGCTGTCAGAAAGTCACATAAAAATGGAGCTTATAACTGTCTATTTTGTGAGGATTTAATAATCAAGAAATAACATTTTGTCCTTATGCTTAACCTCCAAAAATGAATCGATCAAACATTTTCCCAACAATTTTGTCAGTCATACTTCTTAGCTTTGGGACGATGATGCGTTGTTGTGCCATTCATTGAAAGTTGTAAAGCATTGCTTTTGCCAACTGTCACTTCCACTGACAACTTTGCTTTATCGTCTTCATGTTCACATGATTTATCATACTTCCATGAATTACTCTGTCTGGCTTAAGTCCCTTGATGAACGTTTACCTTCATTGTAGCCTTGGTGAAGAAATAATTTCTTTTGGCCTGTCACAAGACGAAGTTCACAAAACTCAGACATAAACGAGTCATATTCCTCCCGGAGGAAAAGTCAAATACACAACAGCAAAGAACGAAAATCCTTTCAACTAAAACTCCATCGTCCTTTAAAAGCTTATGGCAATAATTAAACTATCCAAACTATAGACAAAGCTAGTTGTCGTGGAAGTTGCATTTCTTTCCCACACGCAATTTGTCTCATAAAACCAAATTATGACATTCAAGAATACCTGGAATTGAAAGGAGTGACTTTGTGGTGGATGTGGATGGTGGTTGAGGAAATTTGTGAGGAGGATCGTATAATAAGTCATTCCCAGATCAACAGGACATAAGACCAGCATCATAAACCTCCCTTCTTTTAAATACACCTTTTTCCAACGTCCATAGTTAACATTAGGGTCATTTCACATAATGCCAGTGCGGTAAAGAAAAAAAAAAAAAAACTTAAGCCTGTTGGAACACATCTGCAAAGGACTACGAGCATTCGATTAAATTCAAAGAAGTTCGAAGAAAAAAAAAAGAGGTCAACAACTCAACATCATACCATTTATGGTTTGTTGTTGGCTTAAGTTTTGTTGGCCAATAATAATTCGTCCTTGCTCCTTCGACAGATAACAGGTCTAAATGTATCTATTAAATAAAGGACATTTAAAGTAGGTAGCTTTGCGATTCTTCTTTAACATTTTGTCTTTTGTTCTTTTATCCCTCTGTTTTGCTGTAATTTTTGGGCGTGACACTAAAGCTTAAAGCAAAATAGCTGACAAGTTGATACCATGATATAAAAGGGCAAAATCCCTTTTCTGAAGTTGACTCTTGTGTCGTGGCTTTCCACATGTCGGAATACATTAATGATGGAATTTTTATCGCCAGTGTTATTTATTTTGCAAGGATATGGGCGTAAGGTTAACCTTATCTTTGGCATATGTTTGGCTAACCGTTTGAAAATAAAAGCCTGTTGTGGGCTTTTTGAAAGGAAGTAATATATATAATTAAGGGAATAAGGTATTGCCTTTCAGGATTTCTTTTATTGTTCTTCGTAAAAGGTAAACCTTACATATTAGCCTTGAAAGGCGTACGAAATTTTTTAACAGAAAAATAATTTCAAAATCCAGATGGTTGTGGTTAAATGGTTGCCCACATATATGTTTCTTATTTCATATTTGAATGCGAAAAAAGATAGTAAGATTGAATTTTGTTGTTGCTTTTTTACTTGCGATTATATAGGTACAATCAAACATAACGATGTTAGAGAAGCCTGAAAAAGTGGGTCCGAAAACTCTGTCTGTTTGTCTGTTTGTCTGTCTGTCTGTCTGTCTGTCTGTCTGTCCGTCTGTCTGTACCGGTACCTACGGTCTAAACGGCTGTACCGATTCGCTTCAAACTTGGTACATAGTATTAATAAGATGTCCTATGTGTAACTCATTTTATCTCAAAAACGGCTCTTACGATTTTGATAAAACTTTCTGAATGGTGTTTTTTGAGTTCACTTTATGTTTTGGTTGGAACAGATTTTTCAGGAAAAATCTTATAACGGTTACCTATCATAGGAAGAGTTTTTTCTTAACAGATTTTCTCGTAAACCACTTCACGGAATTCGATGAAAATTTTTTATGTGAAAGTTCTTTTATAAACAAAATAAAATTAATTCTTTGATTACTTTTGAGTTTAAAAAAAAGTTAATTTGTTTTTTAATTTTTAGTTTTTTCAAAGACGGATTTTTAAAAATTTTTGTTTTTTGATAAAAACTTAAAGCTGCTAGATGTTGGCATTCTAAAAAAAATTGGAATATGTTTTCTTTTGAAAAAAAATTTCATTAAAGATCAGAAAAGCAAAAGAAATCTGATGAATTATTTCATTTTCTCCGAAAAACGTTTTAATTATTGATTTTTAAGTGATTAATAGAACTTTATATGATTTTTTCAATGCTTTTTTCCGGAAATCTTAAGCCCCAAAACCATTTTAACACATAAGACCAAGTTTGTACGACCCAGTTGTGCACTTAATTTTTTTTTTTAAGAAGGTGAAGTTTATTAAGTTGTTGGATAAAAAAAACCATAATAAAAACCTGTTGCGAGTCAGGGTTCCACGGAGGACTTGCTTTGGGAAAGTAGAAGGGCGGCGGCACGCTTGTCGTTGCACGACTATGCTCGACGGAAATGGGGTGGTTCTTTGCCGCTTCCACTTATCCCTCCTGCTCGACAATCAAAATTATCGTGCCAGAAAAGAAGAAAGTTAAAGGAAAGGAAGAGGAGTTTGGAAAGGAATGAAGCTACGTTAAAAGGTACGAAACGTTACCACAAATCGAAGGACTTTGACGCTACCTGAAGGAACATGTAAGTATAGTGCTTTTGAAAATAAACTAACCTAACTAAACCTACCTAAAATTCAAAATAATAAAAAAAAAATCAAATTTCCACCACCAAAATGATAATATAAAATCCCATCACCAAAAATAATAAAAATGAAATCACCTCCACCAAAGTTAAAGTTCGTTTGTACGAACTTAACTTATATACAACTTAAATTTACCTTAATCTAAACCCTAAAACTAAAGCACTTTACTTTTTTATCTCCCTCCAGATATCGTACTACTGAATTCCAAGCGCTCGTCTGATGGTATTGACGAAGGCCTGGCCAACCCACCCAAGTATCTGAAAGATACTTCGTGGAACGTTATTTCCATGGCCGATGTTCGGAAATAACCCCTTTTTATCCTGCAGGCGCCGTAACAAACCATAGATAAAAATTTTATTGTTTTTTTTTGCTAAGAAAATTATGAAGAGTTGAAAATTAAAATATCTTTTTATTCAATTTTGTTTCAAACTATAAAACAGGTTATTTGAAGAAACTAGATAGGTACAACCAAAAATGTTGTTCATACGTTAGCAATTGGCTTCATAGAACGCACACATTTCAATTTATTTCAAAAGTTCCTTTTTTATGTGATTGAAAACGATTTCAACGATGTTGATTAAATTTTGTGGTTGTTAAAAATGAAAAACTGCATTCTGAGTAGGAATGAACATAAAACGCGATTCACACCAAAAATGAAATGAGACTCGCCCTTCCTATCCATTGACAGAGTACTATAATTAAACACAAAGCAATATAAGGGAATATAATCTCATCGGATATCCTTTTGCTGATACCAAGTAAAGTTGAAATACAGAATGGACTAGTATCAGAATAATACTGTATTGTTTCAGCAATACCACCGACCGAACTGTGATGGACATTCTTCTTTTAAGAGTGCTAAGGACCTAGCTTAACTCACCACACCGCCCGTCTTGTCGTTGTCATATTGTTTTGTTGGTTGCCAAAGTTTCTAGTCTTAACTAATTTTTCCAGAATAATTTGTTTTTAATAAGCTGGAATCCCACCAACTGCAAGTACTCTGAGGCAACCATGTTTTGTCTATCTATCAACTCTACCTTAATATTAACTAAGAAACACTACAAATACGAAGTAGTGTAACGCTTGGCAGTAGCGAGGAAATATATTTATAGATCCTCCCACCATCGTTCTATTTTAATGCTGTCGCAGATTCTGAATTCGTGTGGGAATCCTTGCTCTTCAACCTATTTATTAAAAATAAGATAAGGTAAGAGAGGGGGTATAAAGATATAATAGCTGTGGCGGCAATAATATATATATATATATATATGTGTATGGGTCGGTAAAAAAAACAGTTTCGGATAAAAAGTTCAAAACTCTCAATCAAAATAAAAGTGACAGAGAAGCTCACGGGCAAAAAAAGGCTCTCATGATGCTAGGAAGATGAAGGGTGACAGCTCACAGAGAGCATCACCATAACTGTCACCGCCCGCTAACTTCTATGAATAACATTACATCTGACATTTACAAATATTATGTACATACATACATACATTTCTTTTTCTACAGGGTTTTGAATACAAATTTCATATTATGTATATTAAAGCTATTCAGGTAGTGTCTATGACGAGTGACGAGTGTGTGAATATCTCGCTGTTGTTTAAAGCTTTTAAGTTATTTGAAAGGTCAACACTCCAGGACTCGGGAGTTTCTTGAGAACCAAACATTTGTTAAATTTAAGAATTTCTTTCAAAGATACGAGTACACACAAATCTTTTCTATTATTTTAAATGACTTTTGAGGTGTGGGACAAATAAATATTTGCTTTCATTTATATTTTATTTCGCTTGGATATCGCACGTTAATTTTGCTTATCTGCCTTCATGACACGAGGAAGGAACAAATAGACAAATCCCAGTTGGGTTGATAAATTGGTACCGGATTTGGCAAATACAACTTTTTTTTAAGACAAATAAGAAATGAATGCCAAAGATTTTTCGAGTTTAACATTTTATTGGAATTAATGGATTCGGGAGCAGTTTTAGATGAACAATAAATATAAGGCCAGGATTAGAGGGCTTAGTCGTGGAATCGTGATATATTTTGGCAGAATTTAAGTATGAATTTTATTTCTGAAGTAGAGAGTTCGCGTTCATGAAGTCTTTAGTCTTATAGTTTTTCTCATTTCCTTCCTGGCTCTGATGGTTGAACTATTAATGAGCGTTGGATCTATATCGGATCTTAGATACCTGAATTATCTTTCCAAGAACCAGGAGCAAAAGACTTTCAACCAACTATGTAAAGAGAGACCACCATGTTGTGATGAAAAATATAAGATATGCCTCAGATGAACAAATCAAAAATGTTGACGACCCATACATCCAACCACGCAAACGAAAAACGGACATGGAGGGAGGAGGGGCATATTTCGTTTGCCCTTATTTCTGTTAAGCGTTTGTGACAAACCCAAAAAATGTCTTCGTTTGGAAGAAAGTAAACATTCATAGTAAACACCCTATTAGAAGATGCTCTTATTTTTGCAAATGGCTGCCAATGTCAAACATTTGTGGACTTGACAGATGAAGAATACAAGTGAACAAGCCATAGAGCGATACACTCCCCAAGAACGCGGAATAATCGTGTCTATTTTTTGCGTAACAATTCGTGTGTAGTGTTGGTGCAGCGCGAATTCCGTCGCCGATTCCACGGCCGTCCGATACCAACTGCGCAAACACTGTGCCATTTTGCCACCAACTTTAAAAAGTATGGGACCACACGAGACGTTGCCGGCCCCGGAGCGCCCGTTGTGCCGAGAATATCGCCGCTGTTGACGACGATATCGAGCTGTCACCGGAAACATCGACCAGACGCCATGCCTCGCAATTAGGCATCAGCCGGTCGTCCCTAAGGCGAAATTTGGTCAAAAACTTGCGCATGTTCCCGTACAAAGTCCAGTCCGTGGACGAAGTGGACGATTTTGACTATGTCGACCACAATCTGATCCTGAGTGTATATTAGACATAAGGACATGAGGATTCATCAGTAAATATGCAATCAAATTTTGCAAAACTGAACGCAGCCCAGTATCTTAGGAGTACAGGCAATCTAAAAACGTTATTCATCTTTTAGTTGTCAGAGAGAGAGAGAGAGAGAGAGAGAGAGATGACTTCATTTGGCTTGGCATACTTTGTTATTTTCTTTTTGACTGGTTTTTCTGAATGTAAAGAGAAGACATTTCCTAACGCGCACCTGCTATAAATTTAGTAAAAATCAGTTCAACTGTGAACGAAGACGAAGAGAATTGTCAAACCCACTTTTTGTGTCTTCTCTAGGTCACTAATGCTTTCATTCGATACTCGATTGTCAATCTTTTTAATACGACTATGGTATTAGGCATTTAAAAAAATAATTACATTTATTTGATACAATTTATCATCATTGATCTGTTAAATCGATTAGTATTTATTATATTGACAAATTGATAACCTAATTGATTAATCTAACATCTAGTACACATTTTTCACGTTTTATTTATATAATATATTATTATATAATTATATTAATATATTATATTAATATATTATTTATATAATTATATGAGTTGGCAACTCTGTCGTGAAAGTGATTTGTACAATTTTATTACCGCTCTCGCAATTTAATTATTTTATACAATAAACATTTTAAATAAATTAAAAAAGTTAATATTATCGAGTTTATGAAGGTTTTACCATCAATAAAAGCGTAAATTTAACAGGTAAACTTGATACCATTGTCCTTCAAAAACATTTCAAAATTTTAACACCTGTCACATGACCGACAACGACAACAAACGAAAATTGAGTCAAACCTCCCCAGAAGAGAATCTTAATTTTAAAACATCATTTTTCGGTAGAACATCAAAAAGCTTTGATCTTAAAGCATAGTACGCAGCTCGAGCTAAAATTTAGCTCCCATACAAAATTCTCTCCAAAATTCAGCCAAGCTAAAATTAAGCAAAGCATTTTAGCCGAGTAGTACGCAGCTCCAGCTAAAATTTCAAACTTTTGTTTCCCAGTGTACTGTCAGAATTAAGCTGACTAATTAATTGCTCGGCACATTTCCTGCGAGCTAAATTTTGACAGATCTTTTCGGGTCGTAGCTAAAAAGGGGTAACGTAGGGGTTGAATCTCAACAGACAATTTGTTTTAAGGCATACAAAAGCTATTGCGAGTAGGGAATGCTAATACAAACAACAATAGTTCTGGTAAAACAAAAGAACACATATTTTAAATAGTGTTTTTTACAAAAATAATCCAAAAGCGATGATATTTGAATGCCCCTCTTTAACTTTTGTCTGGGTACGTTTATGGATAAGAGAACAGCTGTATTTTTATTTGCATTTCTTTAAGCTTCTGTCATCGAGTATACATGTGACTTGAAAAAAATATATATATTTTCAATTAAACATTCCAGGAAAGTTCATATGGTTATATCTATATGTATTACGATGGTGATACCTTCAAAGCCACTATATTGGGAAGTTTCAGCGGAAGGACGGAACCTCAGCGTTTAGTAGCAAGCTCAGGAAACGTAAGTGTTAAATGAGAGTTCTAATAGTTTTACATGCATACATACCCACAATATGTACTTATTTAAGATGCTGATCCTCTTGTACAGTGACACAAACTACGTATTGGATGGCTTTAGGACGTATTACTCATAAAATTGGTTCAACAACAGTCACAATCACGGGAAGTGTGTAGGTCATCAGTGTGTGCCATGAAGAATGGGTTCGACCCGATTGCAAGGATGAAGCGTGCCCCTACAAATGTGGATAGCTGTTTGGCTGAGGTACCTAAATGCAGAAATGGGATGTGCAAGTGCAAGCAGGTGATTTGGAGTTGATTAATTGGACAGGATTCAAGACATAGCTCTGGTATTGATATACTTAAAAATTCAACGCTAAGAATTCTCCGTCTACTGACCCTTTTGAATCAAGAGCGGTCATAGTTCTTTGCCCGGTTCTTTATCCTGTTCTTTGATCTGTCACCCTGGCAGTCAAAAAAGAACACAGATGCGGACTCAAGCCGGCAACGAACTTCAACAGCCGCCACTTTCTCATTACTCCCTCGTCCCTCCGGTCGAATTAAGACAGAGTTCTAAATAAGCTGCCGGATAATATTGTTGAAAAGCTGGTATTGAGTTTCCAGCAACAGGCTGTGGCTGCTCTTCATGAGCATTATAAAAGTCGAAGAGGTGGGCAGTGATTTCAAGTTGTAAAAATGATTTAAAAATAAAATAAATTATGTTTTAAAATACCAAATTTTTATTTTTATACAACGAATGCAGATTTTTGTTGCCATATGTTTAATTGATTGGTGATGCACATCTGTATCAACATCTTCATTGTTGGATAGTGTTGCCAACAAAATGCTAACGAGCCTTCTAGGTGATGCGCAGAGCACAAACGCGGTCATCTTGGGGACGATGAGAAGACGCAAGTCATTATGGTAATGGTAAAAAACAGTTGAGTCGGGTTGGGTGGCCTTCTTGAACAAAAGGCTGACACGCTGCAGAGACATTGGTGGCCGATTTATTTTGCTCATAAACAAACGTTTTAGAACAATTCTGTTGAACTCCTTGTTGGTACGAGTGTACGACGCTGAAGGTAGCGGTGCAACTACGAAAAAAAAGAAACAACCGAGATTTAGTAATGCACCTTGATAAGAGCTATTTTATTTAGAAACTTACCTTAACGAGAAGCCTTAGGTAAACATCCAAAACTTTTAAAAAAATAAACAAAAACATTTTTGTGTTTATTTGTCAAACAAAATTTGTTTTGACATTTTCTACACAAAGTCGCCATTTCAATCTCCACAACTCTCCTATGTCAAAATGTAGCTGGGGTTTTAGCTAAGGTTTGGAGAGAAAAACGTCAACTAAAATTTAGCTCGAGCTGCGTACTACCCTTAAACAAACAATGTCGATTTCTGATGCTGATTTAAAAAAAATCAAATCGATAATAGATGAATCTCTTCATACTGAACTTGGGAAAGCGACCGCCCAATTAGCTACGAAGGACGATCTCCTAAAGTTGAATGCCGAAGTAAACTCTTTGCGAAAACAAAATGAAGATTTAACTAGGCAAATCCAACTATTTGAATCTAGGTGTAATTTCCTGGAAGAGGAGCTGGAGATGCAAGGGCGGGAAGTCAAGGGGAAAAACATCATCCTTACTATTCCCAATTATCGTACCGATACAGAAACGAAGATTCACTCAATATCTGAACTCTTGCTTGGTAAGAACTTTCGAATATTAGAATCAACGAAGCTAAGCCAAAACGAAAGTAAAATTAAAATTAAAATCAACACCGGCTCGAATGAAAATGCAACAAAAATGTTGAGGAACTCGTCGAAGCTTAAAGGCACAGGCGCGTTTATTCAACGTGATCTCACAAAACAATCACAACAGAAACACCAAATCCTGCTGAGATACCGAAAAATTATTAAAACAAAAAAACCAACAGAAAAAGTACAAATAAGAAACAATTCTTTATTAGTTTCTAATAAACTATTTTATTTAAACAATAATAATGTATTACACTATAAAAATGATGACGGAGAGAAACACCTGCGAGAAATATTTGGAGAAATGGATTTTAAAGATGTCAAACTGATATGGCCTAATAAACGTCAAAATCAAAACAATTGGTCGAAACCAGCAGATGTTACTTTACCAGTGATGCCACTTTGCCAAAATATTCCAAGTCCTAGTAATTTTGTACAAAATTGAAATTGTGATGTCGTCAGCTCAATACCTTTATGTACTTGTAATGTTTTATCGTATAATGTGTCAGGCCTTAAGCCTAGTACTCAGATCGCGCTAAACTAAATTTTATCTCTACAATATTTATCTCTACACACCTTTGCTAAAAAGGCGCGCTAAATTTTGAAGTTGGAGAGATTAAAGATACTATAAGGCAAGTTATGGATTCATAAAAAAAAAATTTTTTTTGAGATAACAATCAAACATGGTAACATTACGATGATAGCGAAGACGAAAAAAGATGGTCAAAAAATTCTGTCCGTCTGTCTGTCTGTCTTTATGTATTTATAGACACCTACAGCCCAAACGGTTGGGCCGAATTGCTTTAAACTTATTTACTTATATAGAGTTTTTAAGGTATTGTACAGAGGGGAAATTGAATTTTTTTTAGCTAAAAACTAGCGGTACCTGCTTAATAACCGCTACGCTAAAGCTTCTTTTTCTAGAACACATGGCTGAAAAAAATTAAAAACAGTCCAAAAACGGTACTTTCTATAGGACCGTTTTTTTGCTTTCGACTATCTCAAAAACGACTCAACCGATTCTTTCGAAATTGCACACATATATAGCTGTAGGTAGCTCAATTTGTAATACATACCAATATTTTTGAAAAATATTGCTTTTTGCATTTTTAAAAGCATTTAAATAAAAACATTTTAAAATTAATATTTTGGAAACTGCTTATTAATTTTTTTTCTAAAAATTATAAATAAATGTATTTGCTGAATACCGCTGAATACCGATGAAATAGAGTTTTTGAATTTTTTTTGAAAATTGTTTTCAAAAAGTTTTTCAAAAAAAACTTTTTTTCTCAAAAATCACTCCACAGATTTTTATAAATTTATTCTCATAAATTCAAATTTTTCCAAGAAATAAAATGGCGTACTTATTTTTCAGCTCAAATTAGTTCAAGTATTATTTAAGAAAAATTAGTTTTTATCAAAATCTCAAGCCCCAAGACCACTGTCACACATTGGAGCAAGTTTATGCGACCCAGTAGTGCATTTTATTTAATATACCTACATTATGCAGCCACTTAGCAATTATCGAACAAGTTCAAGAGCAAGTTCGTGCGACCTTCGCAAGACCTTCTGAAAACTGTCAGAATTTATCTTGTGAAATAATGTGTTTTACATTCTTTCGCAAGCTAAATTTTGTGGAGACTTTTTTCTTAGCCGTTAGCCTGACAACTGGAATTTATCTTGAAGTGAGTACTACTCAGCTAAAAACCCAAGCTAAAATTTATCTTGGGTGGAAATTTGTATGGAAGATAAATTTTAGCGCGATCTGAGTACTAGGCTTTAGTAACAAACTATTATTTGTAGATTTCTTTTACTATGTTAAAAGTTTTGATATATTTTGTTTGTATGAAACACATGTTATTAGCGAAAATTTAAGCAAACTCACCAAATATTTTAACGGTTATAAACTCGTCTCAAATGCAGCAGTAAGAACACATACTAAAGGGCGCGCAAGTGGCGGAACTCTATATGGGATAAAAATGTCGCTACTAAATCAATATGATTTTGAAGTAATTGAAAACTCAACAGTTATTAAACTCATAAATAGGACTGATATATACATAGTTCCTTTTTATATAAATTGTAATAACTGGATGGATGACTTTGATCAACTTAATAATCTCATGATAAACCTTGCCAGCAAAAGCGTTCTACTAATCGGGGATTTCAACGCAAGAACGAGCAATCAACAAATAACTTCCATCCGTAGAACAAACAATTCTTCTATACTCCACCCAAATAGAAATTCGAAAGACAACTTAAATAATCAGAATGGAACAAAGCTAATCGAAATGTTACAGATTTACGATTGCATAATTTTGAACGGTTGTACCAATGGTGACACAGAAGGTCAGTTCACCTTTTGTGGGGGACAAGGTAAATCTGTCATTGATTATTGTGCTATTAATAATGATTGGAATGATTTGATTACAAGATTCGAAGTACAGTGTAAAAACTACTCCAATCATTTGCCGATTGTTGTCGAATGGTCAAATCAATCAACAACATTGCAACGAAATCTCCAACTTATTCCCCGACTTAAATGGAATCAGGATGACATAGTAACATTCCAAAACAAACTTAATAACAACCTTTTGAGTTTAAATGCTATACCCGAATCAACTGAAGAACATTACAATGAACTTATTTCCTGTATACGAAACAGCTCAAGAAACGCAATCCAAAAGAAATGTATTCAAATTTAACATAAGTGTTTTGACAAGGAATGTATGAATGCACGAAATAAATCATTCGCTCTCTTTAATGCAATGAGAAAATCTAATTTCTGTACAAACCTTAAAATTTGGTATACTGAAACAAATACTTTTTACAAAAAATTATGTTTAAAAAAGAAAACTGATTTTGAAAACATTCAAGCTGAAACATTGGGTTAAACAATTAACTCAAAAGAAATTTTGGAAGGTAGCTAAGGAAATCAATGGGTTAAACTTTGCGATAGGAACAGGAATATCTGCCGAAGTCCTTTCCAGCAGTGGCGATTCCTGGTCTCCAATATTAGGTTGGCTACACCAAGGATCCAAAAGCAAAGCAAAAAGAAGCAAATTTACGTTAAAAACGAATTTATTAATTTTTTTTCATTTGTATGAAAAACTTTTATACTATAGGTATTTGAACATAAAATGTTCAATGCCGCGATCGTAAAAGCTTAGTTTTCTCAAAAACGGCTCTAACGATTTTAATTTTTAAAAAATCACTGTTGCTTTTCAGGTACGACCAATCATATGGCTGAAAAAAAGTTTTAAAAAATGTCTATAAACGGTACTTGCATAGGACGGTTTTTGTTTTGAATATCTCAAAACTGGCTTAACCAATACTTTCAAAATTTCATACCATACATATGTATATATATGGTGTAGGTAGCTTAATTTATACTGCGAGAACGCGTACCTCTACATTTAAAAAAAATATTTTTATATAAATATTTTAAAAGGCATTATTTTTAATTTTAAAAATTAATATTTTGAAAACTGCTCATTAAATTTTTTTCAAAAACTGGAAAGAAATGTATTTCCTAAATGTCTATTAACTGGCGTTTTTGAATTTTTTTTGAATAATATGTATTTTCAAAATTTTTTAAAAAAAAAACTTTTTTTTCTCAAAAACTGCTCCACAAATCATAAATTTTGTCTCATACATTGAAATTATGCAAGAAATAAAAAGACGTACTTTTTTTTGAGCTCAAATTACTTAAAATATTTATTTAAGAATTTCGAAAAATGTATTTTTATCAAAATCTCAATCCCCTAGAGCCTAGAGCACTATCACACATTAGAGCAAGTTCGTGCGACCCAGTCGTGCATTTTATTTCTAATTTGCTCAAAAAACGCTTGAACGATTTTTTTTCAACTTTGTTACATAAGGTAAAAAAAAAACTTCATTTTGTTAGTTTTCGGCTACAAATGATATGAACGGAAATCAGGTTATAAAGGTTTTATTAAACTGGACAAAAGTGGACAACCACATTAACGAAATGGTTCGAACTTCCTAAAGGATTGCACCTATATTTTAAAGATTAAAGGTTGCTTAATTGTAGCTACCACATATCGAACCTTTCAGTTTTAAGACAAAAAATTTAAATGTTTACCAAATGTCTCAAAAATGGTTTAAACAATTTGTATGTACTTTTTGGGTGGGATCACTATGTTATCCAGAGTGACAGAATTTAGAAAGGACAAAATCTATAAAAAAAAAGAAAGATAAAATCTAGAAGTAGAAAAATCTAGATTATGGAAAAATCTAGAAAGATGGAAATCCAAAATTTTTTTTTTATTTAGAAGAATTTCAAATCTAGTATTAATATTAATTCTAGATTTTTTTAATTCTAGATTTCTTTTTCTAGATTTTGGATTTTCGAGATTAAGAATTCTAGATTTTCGGTTTTCTGGATTTTCCTAATTTTAAATCTTTTTTTTCTAGATTTTGTTGGTCAACATTTTTTTTTTCTAGATAGGTATCGTGGTAAACCCTTTGTTTATGTATTTGTTGGGAGAATTTTCTTGATATCTAACTGCGTTCTTTTGTTTGGGCTTAGAGTTCAAGTAACGGACATCTGATGTAGCAGCAGCTTAATTCAATTAGACGTCTTTGTAGAACGCAAATAACGGTAAAATTAACGTATCTTATAACACTGCCAATATGATCGAAATGCGCGACACAAACACTTCTTATTAAGCAAATATTTTGATTTTCCTTGCACGACAAAGTCGTGCATTTCATTTTAATATAGACCCTACATAGTACTAAATACTTTATGCGAACCTACTTCGATTTTCCTATCAATCTGCTTCCTTTTCTAGGTTTACATTTTCAACCCTGCTTGTGCTTTGCCAATGATGCGGTGGCTGGCTAAGATTTTATTTGTTTTCCTTTGACTCGCTGTTCGCAGTATGGCTATTATTTTGAGCATCGATTTTATGCATTAAAGGTGGAACAAAGCAGCACACGAAGGGTAAGGGGAGTTTGCATACGATTTGAATTAGAATATGAATGCGCTATTTCCAATGCCATTCTAGATCGTAAACGGAAAGCATGCGAAAGACGAGACATTTTGCATGGGACTAAAAAGTCACGAGATTGCTGCGGTTAGTTTTATTTGAATGAAAAATGTTTTGTTGTAATTAGGTAAACACATGGGTTTTTAAAAAACTCAATCAGGTTTGTATTTTGTACGCAAAATATTATTGCATGATACATATAATATGAATTGCATTTAGGTATATTTATTTTTGGGTTGGCGCAGCCAACCTAGCCAACTGAGAGGAATCGCCACTGCTTTCCAGTTACTTTAAAAACCTACTTCGTGACAAAACCAACCTCCACTTTTCATATGCTGCTCCTTATACCACTGATGAAATCTTAGATTGCGAAATATCCTTCTCTGAAGTGCAAGCTGTTATTCTCAAATCCAAGAATGGAAAAGCGCCTGGTGAGGATGGCATTAAATATGAACTCTTTAAAAATTCAACCTCGGATTATATTACAAATCTCACATCATTCTTTAACAAAGTTCATGAAAGTGAAGATGTACCTTCATCGTTTAAAACATCTGTCATATTCCCGATCCATAAAAAAGGAGACATAAATAACGTTGAAAATTATCGAGGAATTTCATTCATGAACGTAATGGCAAAACTATTTTGTGGTATACTTGCTAAAAGACTCGAGGTTTGGGTAGAATCCAACAATGTCCTATCGGAATTTCAAGCAGGCTTTCGAAAAGGTTTTTCTACGGTAGATCATATTTTTACAATTACGTCAATTGTTAAATCTCAGCAAGCCAGAAACAAAAAAACATACGCCTTTTTCGTAGACTTCAAGGCTGCGTTTGATAATGTGAACCGTAACGCACTTTTTTACAAACTATCACAACTAGGCATTTCCACAAAGTTTATAAATCTGGTTAAAAATATGTATGTCAAATCAAAATTAACAGTCTGGGATGGTTTGCATTATTCAGAATGGTTTGAAACGGACACTGGTGTTAAGCAAGGATGTCTTCTCAGCGCTATCCTGTTTTCATTATTCATTAACGATGTCGTAACACACCTGCCAGGAGGCATTCGAATTGTTGATATGGTTGTTAATGTGCTGTTATATGCTGATGATCTAGTACTTCTATCAGAGTCACCTGAAAACCTGCAACTGATGATAAACCGTCTAGCCGAGTACTGTAGTAAGTGGGGCCTACAAATAAACACCAATAAATCAAAGGTTATGGTTTTCTCGAGATCTAACCGGAACCAAACCACTTGGATTTGGAAGTTTAATGGACAGCGTCTAGAGACTACTGACGAATACAAATATCTGGGAGTCAAGCTTAGTAGGACTATAGATTTTTCAAAACACCTGGCTGAAAAGGCCAAATCATCACTTAGCTTGTTGAATCTTTCCTGGAAAAATGTCTTTTCAAATGAACGTATCATTCTTTCTGCCAAATATAGAATATTTGATGCCGTCGTTAGATCTACGCTCTGTTATGCAGCAGAAGTATGGGGAATTGATGAGTATGATGAAATAGAAAAGTTACATCGAAACTTTTTAAAGAAACTATTTAACCTCCCGCTTAATACTCCGAATTATGCGCTATACCTTGAAACTGGTCTCCCTAAACTTTTTATAATCACCCTAAAGTCCCAAGCAGACTACATCCTCAAGATACTGTCCCATCAGGACGCTCGTCTATCAACAAAATTGGCCCTTTATGAGATCAGAAACCAGGATTGGTGGATGGCAAAGTGGAAAGATCTAGGACAAGCTTGTGGAGAAGTATTCACGTTAGATCCTTTCAACTTAAATGACTCAAAAGAACAGTTTTACCGTATAATTCAAGCGTACGACAACTCTGTACAAGAATCGTTTATAGTAAATGCTCGTGATTCGGAAAGTAGAATCTTATACTCGCAGCTTAATCATAATTTAATGGAAAGAAACTACTTTAACGATTCAATGAGTTACAGAGAAATATCTCTAATTTTTAGAGCCAGATGTGAACTCCTAGGTCTCAATGGGTGTCCGTATAATGGAAGTTTCAACCAATTTTGTACACTATGCAATTTAAAAGCCAAAGAAGATTGTTTCCACATCATAAGCGTATGTCCCATCTTTATCCAACAGCGTCTTATATTCTTCAGGAAGAGGACTTTGACAATGAATGAAACAATAAGTGTGCTTAACGAGTCTGATTGGAAAACACTATACTTTTTTTTGAAAGATGTATATAAATATAGAATTCTTTTGTTAACTGAATTTGAATAGATTTATTTTATTAAAAACTATTGTATAATTATATTATGAAAATAAATTGTATGAAGTAATTTTGCCAACCGAGCTGACGGCAGTGCCATAGCTTTAAAATTCATAAAAAATTGAAATTCAATGTAACCTAAAACAGAAATAAAATGAATTACTTACTTATAAAGGGTGTTTTTTTAGACGTGTAGTTTCAATGTGGCAATACTTTTTTCGGACTCGTTCTTTTTGACAGCTGTCACTTGATTTATATGTGGCGTGGCCTCCAAGATAGTTGATTAATCCAACATCTAATACACATGTGTCATGTTTCATTTATGTATATAAAGGTTGTTTTTTTAGACGTGTAGTTTTGAATCTGGCAATACTTTTTTCGGAGTTGGTCTTTTTGACAGCTTGATTTATGTGTGGCGTGGACTCAAAGATCGTGCGATTTAACACCGCTGGATTTTTTTTTCTGGGGTTATGTGAAGTCACTTGTCTACGCAGATAAGCGCGAGACGATTGACGCCTTGGAAGAGAATATTCGGCGCGTTATTGCTGACATACGGCCCCAATCGCTGCAAAAAGTGGTCGAAAATTGGAGCCAGTCGCGGAGGCCACTTGCCTGAAATCATTTTTAAAACAAAATAACAAACTTATCTCTACAATTAAAGCTAAATTCTTGGCCATAACATTAAATTATATGCGTTTTATTTCTTTTAATAACACCCACTCCAATCCAATCCCAACCAATTTAATGCTCCTTAATGCGTGTGATCACGAAATATCTCCTAGTTATCAAACCGAAAGAAAACCTAAACGTTTGAAACATTATTAATTTCAAACTCTTTGTTGTCATTAAGGATACATTTCAAACATAAAATTTCAAAAAATCATAAAATTCCATGAATCCCATTATCCAAACATACCACGGAACATACTCGTAATAATATGTCAGCTAAAAATCAAACATATAAATGCGACAAGCTATGAATTCTGATATAATAATCATGGATGCTTGAAGGCTTATTGCATATATTATTGTCATCGTTTTGTGAGAGCGAAGGGTTACTTACCCAAACAACATTTTGAAATGTATCCTTCCATGTCAATTACTTTGCACAGAATATATGTAATATGCTTTATGAGATGTTCGCCTTTGGGGCATATTCTACTAAAACCAAATTTGAAATTCCTTGTGTCAGGATAACATTCAGGATGACGACGACGCGACGCGACGACATTGTATATCTTATTTTATAATACTTCTGAAGAGATTGCATGTTGGCTTTTACTGTTTTAAAAACCGTCTTTGGCAATTACTCTTCTCTTAAAGGTTGTTCGTTTTCAATAGTGAACAATTTACGGAGCTTACACAGAGTTAAACCACAATTACCACGTCTTTCACTATGGCTTCAAATACAAAAAGCCTTGACGGAAGAAAAAAATTTAATTTGTGTGTTTATTACGAAAATATTTTGTTTCAAAAATGTTTATAAGGAGTACAACAGGAGTTCAAAAATAACCCACAATCTAATTAGTAATTAAAATTACACTTGATTGAAAGGTATGTATCTCTTTGGTTTTTTTTTTATAATGCACTCCGCACTCAAGGGGATATGAATACCCTTATAATGATTAATCATGATCGAGCAAAGATAGAAGGAATAGAAAGAAAGGTGGTACAGTAGATTGAGATTTTAGGTGATAATTAGCTCACGAAAATCGCAATCGCAGGGGTGGCATCCAGTTGAAACTGGGGGAATAAATAAGAATTGCTGCTCACGCTGGCAGGTTAAGCAACCAAGCATTGTAAATACTGAAACGTAGCATGTTAGTAAATCAAATATATATTTTATAAATAAGTCAGCCTGTAACCTTTTTAAAAAGCTTTTAATTCTCCGTCGAGAAAATAATTAAATTAATTTTAAAAAAGGATCAAAATCCATGATTTTGGCAACGAAAGTACACATTGGGCACCACTGTGTTATGTAGTTTACTCACACTGCTTCCTGCCGTGAGGACTGAACTCAAATGAATTCAACTTACTGCAATGGTGTTGATTTAAGTGAAATATGTTCATGGAATAAAAAAAGAATGCTACGGGATTCTACAAAACTTAAAGGTTGAAAGAACTTGGTGTTACTGAAAACCGTAACAAAAATATTTCTTGGATACGTATAAATTATCACTTAAAAATTTGTTTGTAATAAACTCAAAAAAGTTAGAATTCAACATGATAATGTTTACGGAACACAGCATGTAATATGCTACAATGTTACTCAAATAGCATTTGACATGGTCGGAGTAGCTACAGGAATTAATACGAGTAGGTGATGATTGGAGGCGGACAAATACAGGGTGATTCACCAGCGTTGTGCCAAAAAGCTAGAGCGTGTAGGTTAAGTTGAGACAAGAAAAAAATCGTATGGGAGGGGGGGTCTATTCCCCTCCGCTTAGCCGGGAGGGGCAATTTTCTGAAAAATTGACTTATTTTGTAAAAAAAAATATTTAAAATCAACGGGTTCGTTTACAACACCGTGTTATACTTTTTTAGAAAGCCAAAAACTTTTCCTTTTATTTTGTTTTTAAAATAAATTGTTTTAACGAATAGTTTAAAAAATATAAATTTTCAAACTCAAAATTTTGAAAAAAAATTTGAAAAAATAATTTTAAAACTAATTTTTTTTCAAAATTTTACGTAATTAAGTATAATTTTTGTTCTCAGAATTCTTCCATTAATTTCATTTCATTTCATTTCATTTCATTTATTAGCATAGCATTACTCAGTAAGATACAATATCTTATAAACTAGAGCAAACATTAGTATCGTAATACTTTTAGAACATTAATTGTGCTTTGTATTTTCAAAAGTGGCATAAATATTACATTAAGAAGAAAACAAAGTTATAAATTTAATTCATTAAAATAATCATAAATTTTGATTCAAAGAAAAGTTCATTCAAGGTATAATCTTAAAATAAAAAATTATATATATATAAAAGAATAATAATAATAATATTAATATTTATATGTATGTATATACAAATCATTATCAGATTCATCATCATCATCACCGTCATCATCATCGTCATCATCATCATCACCAAAAAAAAAAAAAAAAGTAGATCAAGAGAAGAATTCTCTTAGCATTTTACCAAACAAGGTCGAGCTGTTTATCATTTTAATAGATCGAGGGAGAGAGTTCCATAGTCGAATGGCATGCACAAAAAACTGACGTTCAGATACTAAGAATGTACATCGTACTGGAATAAGGTCGCATGATCTGACAGATCGCGTAAATTTTATTTTCTTATACAAGTATTCTGGCTGATGTGATTGCATGATATTGTGAAGCAAGGTTAATGTCCTTAGTTTAAAAAGATTATCCAGAGAAATGCCATAGATGGACTTAGAAAAACTTGAGACGTGGTCATATCTCCTAAGACCATAAACATAACGCGCTACACTGTTAAAGGCAACATTAAGTTTTCGTTTGTGTTCAAAGTCACAGTTACTAAAAACCTCACAACAGAAAAGCATAAGGGGTACTATTAACGTCTTGGCCAACATTAAACGCGTTTTTAATGGTGTTATATGATGAGAAGCCCAAAGCATTCGAAGACCTCCATATATCTTGCCAAGCGTAAACCTAATATGGTTGTTCCAACTTAGTGTTTTATTAAACATAAGCCCAAGATTTTTAGCAGATTCGGCGTACTCGATAACAGTGTCATTCAAATATATCTCTGGAAAATAGGAAGTGTTAGTTATTGTCCTAGATATAACTAAACATTTTGATTTCTTCGGATTTAGACTAAGATCATTTTTGCGGGACCAAATAAGAATTTCATTTAAATCCTCATTAACTTCATGTACACCATTCTCTAGCATACCAAGTTGGAAACTGTTACATAATTGAACATCATCTGCGTACATGTGCACAGAAGAATTAAGTGGACATGAGGGAAGATCATTGATATACATCGAGAACAGTAAAGGACCTAAAATAGAGCCTTGAGGGACGCCTCTGTACAGGGGAAGAAAAGATGACATAGAATTATTAGCAAAAACTGCTTGAGACCTACCAGTTAGGTAGGAAAGAATAAGTTTGACTGAAGGCAATGAGAAATAAAATTGGTTTTTGAGTTTTTCACAAAGTGTAAAGTGATTGACAGTGTCAAAAGCCTTAGAAAAGTCCAGGAGCGTTAGTATAGTTACTTTATCACTGTCCAAATCATTTCTTATGTTTTCAACAACTTCAATTAAAGCGGTAGTACAGCTATGCTTAGGTCGGAAGCCTGATTGATTGATGCATACCAATTTGTTGTTGCTTAAAAATGTCCTAATTTGGTAGTTTATTAGTCTCTCCAATACCTTAGAAAGAAATGGTAGAATGGCTATAGGTCGAAAATCATCTGCATCACGATTTTTAGAAACTGGTATTACCTTAGCTTGTTTCCAAACCGATGGAAAAGTACATGTCATAAAAATATTATTAAATGTATACGTTATATACTTGAGTACGTGAGGCAGTATAGCTTTCAAAAAAACTGGGTGGATGCCATCAGTTCCAACAGAATTGGATTTAATAGCTAAAAAACTTTCTAAAACATCAAGCTCATTAACAGGTGAAAAGCCAAAACTAGTCTGAGATGGTCGGTTATTTAAGATGTCTGTAAAATCAAAAGTTCGAGTTTCAAAATCTGAACAATTTATGTTAACAAATCTTTTGTTTAGTTCGTTACAGTCAATGGAAATAATGTTGTTGTTTATTTGTTTGCCTACACCTATGTCTCTCAGATTCTTCCAGAGTTTGTCTTTGGCTAAGGAAGGGTCTAATTTTGGAGCATGGAACCGTTGTTTTGCTTCACGTATTTTACAGGTTACTCTATTTCTTAATATTTTGTATTCATTATGCAGTTCTTCAAGCCGGAAAATCTTCCAGCGCTTATATACTGAGTTACGTTCTCTGATTAGAGACTTAATATCGTTGTTGAACCATGGTTGATCTTTACTGCAAAATTGCCTTGTAACCAGAGGAACATGTAAGTTATAGAGATAATTTATATTATTTTGAAGAAATAAAACCTGCTCATCAACAGACGGCATACTATAAATTCGGTACCACTCAATCGAAATCAGATCAGTTTCTAACTGATGTCTGTTCACATTTTTAAAATCTCTGTAGCTGTACATAGACGGAGAGAGCACGGGTGAACATTGAAAAATAAGAAAAATTAGATCATGATGAGAGAAGCATGAAGCGGAAAGTTGGTCATAGAAAAGAATTTTTTGCAAATGACTTACAAAGAACATATCAAGCAAGGTACTACTGTGGCTTGTAAAGTGGGTGGGAGTTGTCGTATTAACAGGAACTAAATTGAGTGATCCCATACTATTAACAAGTTCAGAGCATCTTAACACATCATTATTGAAATCGCCCGCAACAATGATGAAGGGTGACACAAATGATAACTCATCCAAAATAGAATATAATGGCGTCAAATCAATGTTACGATGTGGGCGATACACCGTTCCAAGCAGTACCTTATTGTTGTTACACTTAATTTCAAGAAATAAATATTCAATTTCACTACCTGGTGATGACTTCCGTAATATCCTGCAGCTTAATTCACTTCGAGTGAAAATCGCAACACCGCCACCTGTACGACCAATTCTATCACAACGAAATACATTAAACCCATCCATCCAACAAATGCTATCATTAGAGAACCAAGTTTCACAAACACAGACAATATCAATATTAGAATCTTGAAACAAATAACGAAATTCATCCAGTTTCGGAGTCAAACTTTGGGCATTTATATGGCAAACCTTTAAGCCAGTACGCTGCTGACCTAAAACTCGAATCATTGAGCGCATAGAATCATGTCCACCCCGTATAGAAGTCTCTCTATGACGACCATTAAACGTTGAATTAGTCATTCATAAAAACAATTAGACAACAAGGACCCAAAATAGTCCATTGCAAAAGAAACTGCTCGACCCTGTAAGGATAGTAATTCAACAATGGAGAGACGCAGACGACCATGACAATGACAGTGAAAATGAGAAACACTAACTTAAATTTATCTAAACTTAAAATTATATTCATTATTAACAAAAGGTTGAATTAAAAAGAATAAAGATAAAGATAAAGAGAAAAGAAAATATTATCGAAAGATTATGATTAAGAAAAAGAGCAAAACAAATTATTAATTAAAAACAAAGGGATTAAAGATTAAAAAGAAGTACTCGTAACAAAAAGTTATTGGTAAATAAAATGCTGTCGTTTACTTCCTCTTCTTTTCCAGTTGAGTTTCGCTAATCAGCTGTTTCAATTGTCATCAAAGATTTGGTGGCAATATCAATCAATTTATTGTTGTTGTCCACTAACAGAGCTTCATCATTTCGGTTCTTTTTGACATAAACAAACCCTCTCATTGTGAATGCCGAAAACAGATTCCCATCATTTTTCATCTTGATAGCACTTTGCAGAAGTAATCGATTTCTAACTGTGAGGCATTCATGCACAAACACTGGTCTATCAGAAGAATGTCCAAAATCACGAAGACTGAGCGCTTTTTTTGATTTAGTGCGGTAATTAGAGATCGATCGCAGTGTAGTGCTTTTGTCGCGCGGAGAAAGAAATTTAATCACAACAGGTGGATTCGGTGTAGATTTATTAGTTTTTAGTCGAAAAATGTCCCTAATTATTAATGGCTCCATTCCAACCGTGCGGCACAAGTGATTAAATGTAGATTTAAGATCTTCGTTTTGCAGTAAAGGTAAACCATGAATTAAAGCATCGCTCTGTGTTTGTTTGTAAAGTTGAAGTTCTTCGTTACTATCAATGCGTGCAATAATTTGTTGAAGTGTGTCATCATGTTTTTTTTAATTCTTCTTTCAACATTTTGTTTTCATTTTTAATGACATCTACTTCGCTTAACTTGTTTTCCATTGTTTTTATGCGGTTGTTGACGTCATCAATAGAGCTTTTTAGTATTGATACGTCAGTTTCAATTTTTGCGGTTATTCTCTCTTCAAACTCATGCATTTTTGACGAAAGAAGTGATATAATGTAATCACTTTGTACGCGAAGAGCTTCGTCGGTAAGGGACATTTTGGTGTGGTTTTCGAAGGAATTATATAAAGAATGATTATGTGTTGAGTGAGTCTTCTTTGCGTGTTTAGAATCTGGAGAGGTAGACTGCAACGGTTGACCAGGAGATGTTGATAGGGCTTCTCGATTTCGTTTGCCGGGTGCGGGCATGTGCACGAAATATGTTAAGCAGGTAAGTGCGTGTGTGACGTAAAGTTCAGATGTGGCGTGGCTTTTGGATTCGGGTGGCAAAGGCAAAAACAAAAAGAGGTGTGTATATGTGTACGTAGTTCGTGAGATGCGGATCAGTATCAGTATGTTGGAATTATAAGAGTATTTTAGAAAAAGAGCAGTCCAGTTACACTTGAAATATAAGAGAAATAACCACTTTTCGCACTGTGTGACTTAAAAGTCTTATTGCAATAATGTAAATTTTATCAAATATTAGTTTAAACAACAGGAAACAACAAAATTTAATCAAGTTTAAAAAAGAAACGTATTTGAAAGTTCTTTTAGAGGACAGAGACCTTGGTACGTCCAAATAAACGTATGAAATTATTAATATTGCAGCCACAAAATCGCGAACACGTCTACTCAGCAGCACATTTGACTTTTAAAAAAAATAACCGAACCTACTTCTCCACAAAAACACGAAAAAATTGGCTAAATGGTCACTTGTGCCATCCCGTAAGGCTAGATTTTCTTCTTTTTGTGAAGAAGTATGTTCGGTTATTTTTGAATACCTTGGCAAGAAAAAGTCGTAGAGCCATACGGTTTTCAGTGTTGGATTAAAGATTAATGGAAGCGTTGAATTCTGAGAACAAAAATTATACTTAATTACGTAAAATTTTGAAAAAAATTAGTTTTAAAATTATTTTTTCAAATTTTTCGAAAAGTTTTTCAAAAATAACCTTTAAAAAAAAACTGGTCGAACGATTTTCAATATTTTTTTTCCTAGATAGACATATAGTTTTGAAATTTTAGTTAGTTAGTTTTTCCAAGAGAACTCTAAAACTAATTAAAAAAATTAAAGAATTTTCGAAATTATTTTTAATTTAGCAGCCACAAAGAAATTGCTTAGCATAAGGGCAAGTTCGTGCGACCCAGCCGTGCATTTTATTTTTAAAGAGGTAAGACCAAATGATTCCGGCAGATTTTGGCTTGAGGATTATCTACACTCCAAATGATAAGCGTGCGCTAATAGAATTTATTGCCAATTTGCATGAGTTGTTCAGGCGTCAGTCGATTCATGATGAAATGGCAAGCCAAACAAAAGGTAAATTACATGGCAGATCACAAAATGTCAGTCAATGGAAACAGTACTGCCAACTTTTAATTTTATTCTATACCTTAATTAAAAAAAACCCTTTACAAGAAAAGCAAGAATCTTGGACCAGTTAATTGTCGCTATATGAAAGAGTAACACAATAATGCTAGGTGATTCATTTTGCATAATTGAAAACTTGCCGACCGTCTTGCCTTCCATGTGCGTAGAGGAGTGAGACAAGGAAAAGTTTAGTTGCCAATTCTATTTTTGTTGGCAATTAACGACGTCATGATTACCAAGTCGTGCCGCCGAAAGACATGTTGTACAATGCAGTTCGCTTGCAAAACTTTTAAAAAAAAAGACTATGCAGACGATATTATGTCGCATTGCAAACAACACAAGTGGCTGTCTTAAGGATCAACCTAGGGCCTAATCACATAAAGATCTATCTAAGGCAAGGGCACAATATAGAATAGGTCATCTATAGTTTTATAGCACTCAATGCCAAAACAGACCTATATTCTTACAACAGAACAAACAAAGCCCGTAGTGAACTATGTGTTAAGAATCCTTTCTTTTATGAGAAACTAGAGTAAAATATCGCTAGGCAAACGACCGAAACCACAGACCATACACAGACCGCCAACTCGTACTCCCCTTGCCTGAAACACCCTCGAAATATTTTTTAGTGTCTGTGAATACGTGTACATCTCTGCCTGTGCATTTTGTGATGGCAACCATCTCTGCGTATGCCATTTATTTTGTTGGTGTGTTTGCTGCTCCCATTTAAAAAGCAAGAGAGAGCGTCACACTCTCAAAATAAATGGCATATCAGCTGATTTTTAGCTTGATGGCAAAAAGAGAGACCATAATGGTGAGTTGTCGGTCTGTATCTTCTTGGTCCGTGACGAAACGACATTAAAATGTCAAAAAAAATTTTGATTCATTCGGTGGTGGCTGGATATTGAGATTTGCAGCTCTTTATCTTGAAAATAATTTCATCTATAATACTGCTTACTTTGGTATTTTGTGAATCTTTAAAAAGAAGATAAAATGGACTTTTCATATTGATTAAAAGGTGTGAGGAGGAATAAGATATATTTTCACATAATCTTCGACACTCATGCTTTATTTCTGTACAACTTTAAAATAAAACTTCTAAATTTAATCAAGCTTTTATTACAAAACTTATTTTCGTAACCAACCAACCTTGTTCTAAAATTGAAATCTTATCCCAAAGAGAACTCCAAAGAAATTTTCAATTATAAATATCACATGTAACTTGTCTAAACTTTTGTTTCAACGGTCCAAACAGACCTTAGAAAAGTTTTAGAAAGTCTTAGTAAATTATGAAATAAAATGATTTTACGAAGGAAAGGATTCAATTAAAATCTGCAAAAAGATCTGGTTGTTGGAATATCTTATAACAAACGGAATCTCGTTTTCAAGGTGCTCACGACAACAAAGTCCCTCTTTTAAAATAAAAAAGAATAAATATAAATTGCAAAGCACTCTTCTTCCAGGTTCCAGCTGCAAGCAAGAATATTATAGTGCTAACTGCAAAAGTGAAGTTTATTTAAGAGAAAGGCAACATGCACGAACAAATGTCACAATATCACGTTCCGTAGAGATAACGTCTTAAAAATCGATGAATACCGGCTGCACAAAAATGGTGGGTGGTGGTGGTTTGTGGTGGTATGGTGGAAGGGGGGGTGGTTAGTGTGGGGTGGGGGAGGAAAAATTGTCAAAAAATGGTGGGTGAGTGGCAGGTGGTTATAGGTGCGGTGGGTGGTTGGATTTGGTGTGGGGGAAAGGGGGCGGTGAGTAAACCAATTGTCAAAAATAGTGCGTGACTGGTTGGCTCTTGGTTGTAGGTGGGGTGGGTGGTTAATGGTTGATGGTGGGGGAGATACAATCTACACGTGAACTGTTTTGTGAACTTTATACCACGTGAAATTATCTTCCGTAAACCGACTTTACGGACAACCAAGTTTTTTTTTTTTTTTGGATTTGATTGAATTCATTCTTTAGAATAAGAAATATTATGGTTCAACTTAATCGTCTTTTTCTTTCGTAGAGCACTTAGGATCTTTTTTAACTCTGGTGATCCCCTGGGTTTTGGATTATTCCATTTCTGAGGCTTAAAAATTACTGGTGTTGCTGCATGTTTTTTTTTTTGTACCAGGAGTCTTAAAGTCTGCTTATCATATTCCTCTCCCGCGATCATATTGGAACACTGTATATAGTATTACTTTTTTCCACGAGAATATACCAGCCGCGCTGGTCATGTCATGCTTTATTTTTTTGCGAAATTGTTTTTTTTTGAAGTGGAGGTTTCCTCTGATTTTCGTAGCTCGATCAAGCCTTATTGTTACCCCTGCTCCCATAAGAACTTCTTTATCACAGCTGCTATTAATTAAGATCTAACTAAATTATCCAACATATCCTTATGTAAGTGCCTGAGTTTCCCGCCACTTCATCCAATCCAAGGTTACATGATGATTGATGTCGTCATCACAAGCTTATCCGCCAATTACTTACTGTTCCATTAAAACAAATGTCTGGAATAATCATGTGTGGATGAGAAAACGAGCAAACATTGTTTTTTTATGCACTTTTGGGCCCTTCACTTTACCTTCAAAAATGTAGTCAAGGGCCGCAATAAAGAATAGGGGACCGCAGACGATTCTCTCTTGGATTTCTTTATTTTGCCACTGCTTTCTTGAGTGCTTGCGTTAAGTATATTTGAGAAGCAGCTGATTCTGTACTTTAAAATACGTCCAACGTCCTCTGAACTGATGAAAATTTTTGTAAGCACTTCCCCTTTTGCTTTTCGTTATTTTTGAATTTTGTAATTGCGTGTATAAAAAAAATATCTTTTTAATTTCTATCTACGACACAACATGAATATAAAAGGTTTATATACAAGATTCAAGGCATTCAAGATTTGGAGAGTATGACTTCGTCTTAAATTAAATGTGTTTATTAGAAAACTACATAAAATCATAATTAAAAATTAGGTGTATGTTAAAAAAACAATTTTAAAGAATTTTTCCGAAATTATTCATAAAAACCAACTGTTCAATTTTAAATTTGCTTCTACAAAATTATTTAGAAATTGTTTTTAGTTGATGACGTCAGTTCTAATTTCACCAAGATCATATTCATCATTCATCATAAAATCTTTTTGCTTTTACAAAAATCCATAAGTTTCATTTTCAAGACTATTTTACGATTATGTATCTGAAAACTAAAAAAACTATAAAATTATCTATGCGCAAACATAAACAACTTTCAAAAATATTTAAAGATATGAAAAATGTTTAAAATGTCTTGCCTTCAAACAACATTTTTCTATTTCCTCGCCTATGATCAAAAGTTCTGCTCTTCCATTCGCTTCATTAACATGCACGTAAGTTTTTCAATTGAATGAAGAGGTGTGCCAGGTGCGTATGTTCAGCGATTGAACATCAAACATCAATCAAAACCACAAAAGGTAATACAAATTTGTTTAATCTTCGGTTCACCGGATACAATTTATCCAACCATTTATTTGGAAGCCTGGGGCTATTTACATAATTTCCTCTTTTCTAGGTGACATTGCTTTTATCTTTTTCTTTTTTAAATAAAAAGCAAAAAAAAAAAAATTAATTACAGTCCACAAAAGCAGCCTCTCCATTTACATTTTAAATTAGTGGATGTAGTATCTTCTTCATCAAGGATGAAAATAAACACAAAATCATGCCTAAAAGCAATAAAGTAGAATATTTAAATTAAGATTACTCGTTTGGCCTTCTTCGTATTTAAAATTGAATTTGCAAAAGCAACCGTTTAAAAAAAAAAAGTAGATGAGGACGAGGAGCGATGAGACTGGCGATGAGACTGGTCGCGTCGCCTATGGAGGGACATCAGACATCACATAACCACCCTGGACATTTCTATTTTTTTTTTTTTTCAAATTTTTGCAGCCACGTTTTTGAGATGTTCCAATGGAAACCGGATCACATGGAATTTTCGATACAAGACTCTAACTTTGTTTTCTTAAAGCAAGGAATTCGCCGAAGAAATCAATATACAAACATCTCTATCCTTCGTTTCCACTGCCATATCCATTATCGCAGCCATTACACCCGAAGGCCCAGACAAAACAAAACACCATTTTGGAATATATTACATTTTAATATTATGTATTTCACACAAAAAAGGTGTTGTTTTTTGCTTAAATTTTATTCAATTTTCTAATTTTGGAGTTTGTGAGAGTTGATCCTTCCTGGAGGCTGGAACTGATGCTTAATGCTTCTTGTAGAGATTCGGTGTGGTTTTACAAGATGGTGAGTGATTCAATTTCGAAAAGTGGTGGCTCGGAATTCTTAGAAAATTTGCATGAATGCTTTGATTTTGATTTTTGGGAAATCATTTTGTCTGCGGTGTGTTCTGTTCCCCAGTTAATTGTTGAAAAGTGTGGTTTATTGATGTTTTGACATGGCAAGCCTCAATAACAAAGTGACGACTACGACATTTGCATAAGATACCGATTTCATATTAAGGAGTTAAGGAGATGGCTATATTTATAACATCACAAGCACATAAATTTGTCTTATGTATGTATATGCACTAGCATTTTCGATACTCTAGTCAAAGTTCAACGCATTGCGTGAAGTGCGAAACGAAAGGTACTTACTACAAAGATTTTACATTATTCTACGCCTCAACCCCTTTTTGTACCGCAAAAATGCACGGTCCCTGTGGAAGAAGCATGGTTTTACTTAACTGATTTTGATTTGTGCTATAGGGTAGGGGTCCAGAAAATCGTTGAAAAATTCAAGAACAAAGTAACGTGCAGAAACTATCTTTATTTGAAATTTCATCCAAATCATAATAGCTGTTTCCGAAACGAATGTTGTTTTCCAAATCGTTAATATTCTCTGGCTTATCGGTGTAGACAAGCGACAAAAGGAACATACATAGGTTAGCAGTATTAAATCGCACAACCTTGGTGACCAACTCATAGGTTCAAATCCCGAAGTTATGTGCTAACCAAAGGTTTCCTTCAACAAATCAATTGTGAAAGGCACTCTGTGTGTCATGTTTCGTCGTCTTGTTGAATCCACAGTTGCAAGTGGAAATTGTACAGTGGATATAGTGCTTGCTTGCTAAACCTAGAGTTATGAGTTCAAACGAAACCTGGGCAGCAATTTGTATTTATTTCCCTCAGTTTCAACTGAACGCCACCCATGGAATTTACGTGAGATAGTTATCAACTACAATATCAATCCACTGTACCAAGTTGTTTTCCTATCTTTCTATTCCTTCTCTCCTCGCTCGCACATGTTAACTCATTATAAGGGTGTTTCAGTGCGAGTGCATTACCAATATATATATATATTTAAAAAAAAAACAACTCTCCCACATTAAGGCGATTCAATTCTAGATCGAAAAAGTCCTTGATCATGTCTCTATTGATTGTAACCCTCTGGCCGACATCGTTTATAAGGAAGTAATGACCAATGAATCCGCCAGCCCATAAAGCCTACCAAACTTTAAGTTTTCCTGTTTCTCAACAATGGCTTGAGGATTACCTAAACTACAAATTCGGCAGTTTTGCTTACTAGCGTAGCCATTCAACCACAAATGAGCTTCTTTGTTGAACAAAAATTTGTTTCTGCAAATCTAAAATCTCGTTTCTAGCCAATTCACCGAATGCACGTCGTTCTCGGTGGTCGTGCAGCTTCAATTCTTAATTCATTTATCAAATTGACCACCATAAAATGGACGAATAGAACCATGTTTTTTTTTAAATAAATCTGCACAATTTGCATGAGTTGTTCAGGCGTCAGTCGATTCATGATGACAAAAGATAATTCACATGGCAGATGATAAAATGGCTGTCAAACAGAAGATTACTGACAACTTCCATACCTCTAAAAATAAAGATGGCGTTTTTTTATTTAGAGGTCGGTGAAGCAAAGGGAAATATATTTGATTATGTGGTGTTTTTGTTATTTGCTCACCTTACCTGCTTGCACAATATTGGTACATATTATGTCTTGTAACTGCCTTATAGATAGATACGCTACTAGTTTTCTCACACGATTTCTACAGAAGTTACATGGACGAGGAGGAAGATTAAAGACTACCCCACACTTTTTCTGCTATAGTGCATAACTCTCTCCCATAGAGAATATTGAATTTAGGAGTTTCTTCTTCAACGGTATCATCTATCAAACTCACATAGACATACGAGCATATCGTCTCCATCGCTTTATTGAAAGTTGCAAGTGCGGCAATTTTTCGTTTAACTAGGTGGTATCACATAGTTAAGTGTGTCAGACGTTTTCCTGACAGTCACCAAAGCACTACCTAACCTTGTTTTTCAATATATTTCTTTTTTTATTTTACACCAAACCAAATCATATTATCGTGACGTCACACACAAAGTAAGCATACCTTACAATTTTTGTGCGAATCGAAGCAGATTATAATATGTACAGGCATACCAAACGACGACAACGGGCAGTTTTGGCTTCTCCATATCATCGAAATCTCGAAATGTCATGTTTGATTAAAACTAGATTTTTGTTCTGTCAAATCCCTTATGGTTTGTAATAATAATAATTAATCTTTTGTGTGCACCAACATTTCTCTCTGTCAATCTTCATGAAAATTCATTTCAAGAAATATTTATTCCACAGGAAGACAATCTACAAATAATGAATGAATTTTTGGCCAACACGATACACGAGTCCATAAGAAATAAATATTCTTCAAATAAAGATGATTATAGCAAACAATCAAGTCCTTGGAAATATTATTAAATAATTCCTTGATAATACAGAAAAAAAATAAAATGCACGACTGGGTCGCACGTACTTGCTCTGTTGGTGCAATAGTCCGATGAAAACAAACTTTTCGATCAATAAGAACAATTCATTTTTGAAAAATTTGGTAAAAACCAAAAAAATTTGGCTAAAACTGGAAAACTCGATATACGGGAGCTAACGTTAAGAAACCTTTAATATTTAAAATTAAGACGTTATCTTTTGGGTGTTTTAAATGATACAAATGTCCACTTATGGCCAAATTAATAATACTGTTAAAAGCAATTTCCGCTATTATCTTGTATAGCCAAAAACTAAAAATGCAGTTTTGTTTGAAGTATTCTATGTATGTTACATACAAAGTTTCATAAAAATCGGGGGAGCCTTTTTTGAGTAAATTAGAAAAACTGAAAAAATTGGCCAAAATCTAGTGGCTCTTTGTATAGGAGCCACCATTTAAAAAAGAGAAAATGAAAAAAAATCAATGCCATCTGATAGGAAGCTGTAAGGAACTATACCAAACAAAGTTTGAGTGAATTCGATGCAACCGTTGACAACTTATGGCCATTTGAAAAAAAGCCGTTAAGAGCAGATCTCCGTTATTTGCATTTTTAGCCAAAAACTAAAAACGCAGTTCTCTTAAAAACACTAAAAGAATATAACACACAAAGTTTAATCAAAATCGTTAGAGCCATTTTCGAGAAAATTAGAAAAAACCAAAAAAAGTTGGCTAAAACTCATCGGCTCGTTGTATGGAAGCCACCGTTTAGAAAGGCTTCATTGAAAAATTTACTAAAGCATCCTATAGAACACTATGAAAAACTATGTCAAACAAAGTTTGAGTTGATTCAATCAAGCCGTTGTGAACTTATGGCTATTTGAAAAAAAGCCGTTAAAACCTGATTTTCGTTACGACCATTTGAGCCAAAAACAAAAAACGCAGTTTTGTTATAAATGCTTAAAGTTAGCTAAATTTTAAATTTAATCAAAATCGTTAGAGCCGTTTTCGAGAAAATCCAAATTGAAAAAAACCGTTACTTGAAAGGTACCAGTTTGAGCCGGGCTAAAACAAAATAAAAAAAACCTCGGCAACCGTTTTTCTTCAAACTGCTATATACCAAGTTTGAAGAAAATCCGTCAAGCCGTTTAGGCTGTAGCATGACGTGAAAAAGCGCACATCCGCACATCCGCACATCCGCACATCCGCACATCCGCACAGACGCACAGACGCACAGACAGACCGACGGACGGTATGGCGAAAACCACTTTTTTGGGCTTCTCTATCATCGTAATGTCATGTTTGATTAAAACCTCGATTTTTTTTTTCTGCATGAAACCAATACTTGCCCTATAGAGCAAGTAAAAAATTAAGGGTGACCTTCATCACATCACAAATCACATAGAAATGTGTCGCATGCTTTCCTTATTAAGGAACAAATTTATTTGATGGATTTTTGGTATAATTAATGTCCATTGTCCTGATCTATTTATGTAAGGATTATTGAAAGTATCTCAGTTTGCTTTCGTTTTGTCACTGTAATAAAGCCCTTAAGCTTGTTCCTGTAAGTATACTTAAATAACGTCAAAGAACTTTTTGTGCCAACACATTAATTTCTAATTAACTTTTTTATTGTCAAAATTTTAAGACATCACAAAATATTATTGCCACAATGTGCTTGTTTTTTTTTTTTTTCTTCATTTTGTCGGTAAGGATACATTATAAGTATCCTTCCATTAATATGATATCAATTTATCAATAAATATAGCCATTAGCCTGTTGGAAAAACTGTAGTAAGTTGGAATTTTATTAAAACTATTGATCCTTGTTTATTATTACTTGGCGGAAGACATATTAACACAGAATCACTATAATAGAGTGTGACGATAAAAATTATAATTATATCCTT
The DNA here is from genome assembly GCA_916050605.2 of Platycheirus albimanus. Classification (NCBI taxonomy): domain Eukaryota; kingdom Metazoa; phylum Arthropoda; class Insecta; order Diptera; family Syrphidae; genus Platycheirus; species Platycheirus albimanus. The sequence continues at coordinate 147,289,986 of OU696697.1, forward strand.
CGGGTGTAATATCAGCCCATTTCCGGCTTCTGTTATGCGCTGTAAAATGTGATGTTATTACACAATGTAGGTACCATCCACATTATAATGGTGATGCGTCCTTGTGCTGTTGAGAAGGAGAAGCTATCACAGTCATATGGCACCGCGATTGAGTGAGTCCTTGCGTTTTGTTGGCTTAGTGAAGGCAAGTTTCAGTAATGGAGCAGTATGGCAAAAGGTGTTTTGGGGGTGTTTCAACGTATAGGTGTTAATTACTCGACAAGATAGCAACAACTTTTATATTTATTGACTTAGTCAAGTGGTTGAATGTATTTGTCGTTTTTTGTTGACATAGTAATTATGATGACATTTGGAAAATGTCATTCCAGTGCCAGGACAAAAATAGGTGTTTGTAGTTGTCTGGCTGTCGTTATATGTATGTTTTCGGTGATGGCTTTATTTTAAAGAAAAATATTCCGTTAATTTAGTTATTTTTTTTTATTTATTATTCAGTGCGTTTTTGTGTGGTAGACTGGAAAACATTACGTGAGAATTATACCTATATTTATTGGCATAATAATTCAGATCATGATTATGTAATATTCAAGGTTGAATTTAAGGATGAAGAAATCGTAACGTATTTCTGCTGAAATTCATATTCGCGAAGGAAACAGAATTATTTTTTTTTTCTTGAAAATGCATAATGCTCTGTAAAATATATACACACAGTAAAGTAATATGTTTGTTTATCCCCTAACTGCTTCTAAGCCGCTCAATGGATCCTGAAACGGTTTTCACCATCACGTATAGATAATTTTTTTCGAAAGATATATGTAATGTATAGAAGGTACAATTTATCCCGAAAAAAAAGTACTATAAGATCTAGCCATACGCACTATGCGGGCATTAATTTACACTTCTAAAGGTATGCAACACTTTTAACTCAGCTCGAAGGCCTATGAATAGGAATATAGAAATGCCTATTGTGTGTGCAGAACTAATTCTTAGTGTAGAGCAAGCCCCATAATGCCTTTAGTATGATGGTATACAAATTCTTTATGTCCCCTCTTGCTTCAGAATATTCCGTATTCTTTGCAATATTGCTGACGCTTGCCCTGAGCTATCTTAAAAGACCTTCGATATATATGTGATTTTGTCTGAAGTACCTACATACGGATTTGGCCAAAGCTGGATTCGAATCGCTCTAAGACTTTGATCTCTCTGAGCAGACGGCACATTAGCTCCATTATAGGTGTCATCACAGGACACTGCCTCATAGGTAGACACGCCATAAGACTTAGCGTGTTCGCAAACGACTTTTGCAGAAGTTGTATGGACGAAGAGGAGGAAGAGACAATTGCCCATCTTCTTTGTACATGCCCTGCACTAGCTCACAAAAGGAAGCTCCATCTGGGAGAATACTTCTTCAACGATAGTAGTGATCTGTCTAACGTGGACACTAACTCTCTTCTAAAATTCATTAGAAGCACAAACTGGTTCTGAGTTACTAGGGGGAAACACCCCATACTCGTGGTATCACAACGGTCCTCTTATGGACTAAGTGTGTTGGTCTTTTCAGCCAACAGCCACTTTAACCTAACCTAACCTAACCTACATATATTGATATCTCGTTCTTGTCCAGAGATCAAGAGATTTTGCTAAAATATCAATCACAAGTCGACAAATTACGTTTACCTAAGCTCAGCGCCGGATCTAGGGGGGGGCAAAGGGGGGCACTTGCCCCGGGCGCATGGCCTTGGGGGGCGCCAAATGGAAGATGAAGAAATACAGGAAAGTATAAAACAAAAAAGGTATTCAGCATTTGAACAGGGCGCCAAAGTAATGCAATGTTTATTATTTATTTCTTGTTTCAAATATGAAAGAAATATGTAATGAACCAGTTTCGTCGCCCTTTAAACAAATTCGTCGCCCCTCATAGGGGCGCATAATTGGAAGATGAAGAGAGAAACGAGAGTAACAAAAAAAATAAAGGTTCAGCAGGGCGCAAAATTAAAAGATGAGCAAAAAAAAAAAGTAAGAGTACCTAATAGGGTTTTCACGGGTTTTCACGGGTTTTCACACCGAGCCAAAAACCCGGTTTTCGGCTAAAAGCTTACGAAAACCTGAAATCATTCACACCGGACTTTTCAAGTTTTCGTTTGACATTTCACTTCATTTTTACAACAACTGACTATCAAATTTTGAAATGAAAATATTTTCGGCTGCTATGATTGATTTTTTTTGTTTGACGTTTATGCGCTTTTTAGGTGTGTTTGGAAAGAATCACAAGAAACTTAGGTGTGTTCTGAAAGAATCACAAAAAACTAAGGTGTGTTCTGAAAGAATCGCAACAAACTTATTTGTGTTTACTTTGTATTCCCACAAGTTTTCGACAGGTTTTATATAAAACTATAGTTGTTTTCGAAAACTTGTATTTAGCAAAAATGTATGGTAAAACTTGTGTTTTCGTTCAGGTTTTGGGGGTTTTCAACGAAAACCGCGTTTTCAGCTCGGTGTCCCTTTTTGCGGTACTGCAAACGGCTCTGCAATTGTTGGGTAGACTACCAACAGTTTACTGGCACTTAAATGCAGCTCCAATGTAGTGTAGTGCGACTTTATTCATATAATTGCATACAAAGAATACGTGCATTTCAATTATTGTAGTGCAGTTCCACGTAGTGCGGTCTTGCATATAAACAAAGATCTGTTCGTCGTAACTGGTTGCGCATAATGGTGAAGCTGCAGCTGTAGCACGTAGCATGTGAAAGTTAAATGTACGTTAATCGTATTGCACGGCTACAATGTGAAGTAGCAGCTGCAGCACAGAGAAGTTGAAGTCGACTGAATTTGAACTTCACGAACGTGCTGCAATGAAAAACAACAACAAACGAAATGGCGGACACGATTTTTGTTTGAGTTCAGTGCTACACCATTGTATTCGTTAATGCTGCTTAATGAGTTACTTTTTTTGACATTTACTCCGACGCTAAGTGCTACTGCTGCAGCTTCACCATTTTGCGCAGCCAGTTAAGCATAGTTGAAGAGTTGACAACAAACCAGATATGACCTTTCCATTTGGCATGTGTGTCCGTAACGTAGAGCGCAAAACAAAACAAAAATGCAAGGGCGATGTGTGTTCGTGACGTAGACGAAACAAAAATGAGAACGTGAAGGCGCTAGGTTTGAATTCGATACAATCGTTAACATTTTATGGCCATTTGAAAAAAAGACGATAAGACCAGATCTCCGTAATTAGCATTTCTTTCCAAAAACAAAAAACGCAGTTCTCTTAAGAACACTAAAAGAATATAACACACAAAGTTTAATCAAAATCGTTAGAGCCGTTTTTGAGCAAATAAGAAAAAAACCAAAAAAAGTTGGCTAAAAGTGAACGGCTCGTTGTATGGGAGCTACCATTTAGAAAGCCTTCACTGAAAAATTTACAAAACCATCCTGTAGAACACTATAAAGAACGATGCCAATCGATGTTTGAGTCAATTCAATCAAGTCGTTGCGAACTTACGGCCATTTGAAAATAGCCGTTTAAACCAGATTTTCGTTACCATCATTTAAGCCAAAAACGAACAACGCTTGTTTGTTAGAAATATCTTAGGTAAGTTAAGTTCTGAGTTTAATCAAAATCGTTAGAGCCGTTTTCGAGTAAATTCAAAATGAAAAAAACCGTTACATAAAAGGTACCAGCTTTGAGCCGGGCTAAAACGAAATAAAAAAACCTCGACAAAGGTTTTTCTTCAAACTGCTATATATACCAAGTTTGAAGAAAGTCTGTCAAGCCGTTTAGGCTATAGCATATGACATGAAAAAGCGCACATCAACACAACCGTACAGACAGACCGACGGACGGTATGGCGAAAACCACTTTTTTGGGCTTCTCTATCATCACAAATAAGCATACAGCCTTTTAACTTTTTATGAACAACATTAGCAGGTTCTCCGCTGTCGTTTATTGAAATAGAAAAATTATCAAATCAATCTGGGGTGGAATCGGCTAAGGTGATTTGTGATATGTGATAGTCACAATATACAAATTTCGTCTGGCTAAGGTGATTGTCACATGTGACAATCACATTTTTGTGACTTTTTCTTGTGACAGCTATTTAGGTGTCACTTGCATACAAAAATAATAATAAATAAAAAATAAACCTCTGACGCTGACTTATAAAACAAAATTATTTGCTTTTGCTGTCAAAGATTTGTCAAAGATCTATACTAATGTTGTTTTCGATTGGGAGAAATTAGTTTCTCCTCATAAAAAATAAAAACAATAAAAAAAAAAAAAAACAGAAATGAACATTTTTTTAATTGAGATATTTTTCTGAAACGCGTATATGTTGTGAGCAATCACGTGAAGTGGCAACTAAATTAATCTTTTCTAAATAAATACATAAATGTCACGTCCCTTAATGTAAATTATATATTAAAATTGTTCGAATTGTTTAATTTGAAATACAAAATATATAGAAACTGTGACGTTCGTATATATGCGCCTTCAGACCGCATATTTCATAAAAAGCAGAAGAGGTAAGACTCGCAAAACACAACTCCGAAGAGAAACGATTTGTCTTCGGAGTTCTCTCCAATTGCCCAACGGAAAATGACATAATGAAAATAAACAAAATTCCGGTGATCACATTATGCAGACGCACAAAATTATTTTATCACATGTGATTGTCAGAAATGTGACAATCACAAATCACATTAGCCGATTCCACCCCTGGATTATGGCGCATACCGCAAAGGTTTTATTTTGCACATACGCCAAGATTGCATTTTGAGTAATCAGTAACACGACAACCCTTAGCAATACCTTGTTTACTTAGGTTGGGTCACACAGACTTTTATGACATATATCCATAAGCTATTGTCAACAGCATCAAGCATTAGAGCATAAAGATAAAAACAGGTTAACAAGTTTTGTACGTAAACTTAAAAAAAAAAAAAATTGCTGGGGGGCGCCAAATTCAACTTTTGCCCCCCTTTGAACAAATCCTAGATCCGGCGCTGCCTAAGCTATGCTTTTCCATAACGCGTTTAAGGAATTTGTTTTTCGATCCAAGTTTGGCATTTAAGTCGTCTATGTGATGAGGTCAGATAAGAATAAAAAGAGGTCAATCGACTTCCAGAATTTAAGACTCTTGGACCCTCTGCTAGCTTCCTCGTACCGATTCTGCAGTTAATTAGATGAGCTCTTCCTCTCGATTTGGAATTTCACATTCTATCCATTCAAATTTTCCTGGTGGGTGTGTACAGGGAACTACAATTTTCATCCGGGCTTGTAGCCAAAAGCCCATTTTGTTGAATCTGGAATCTGTACGATTTCATGTTCTTTTCTTAAGGAGTGTTTACATGAGAGCGAACAACGAATGGACGAATTGGCGAACAAATTATAGGTTTAGTACCTATTTATATAGCTAATTTCTTATAGCTTCAACTATACCAATAGTAATCGATAGAGATTGAATTTTAAAATATGTTAGTACAATAAAATAAATAATTTTTATTTTTTAAAATAGTACAATTTGCATTCAATATACTGTTCAACGTGAACTGGAAAGTGATTGCTGCTAGCTGTCAAAGTCTATTTGCGTTCCACATACCATCCACATCCACATCGCAACGAATAAATTATTCGCTCACGACTAACCTTAAAATCTTACTGTTCAATTGTGATATACGGACATGACGACTTTCGTTGTTCGCAACGGATAAAAGAAATTTCATGTGAATGAAACGCCAAAATAGGCAAATAATCGTTCATTCGTTGTTTGTTGGTCGCTCTCATGTGAATAGTCCTCTACTATGTCATTGTTAGTGACGTCTTAATTTTCATTTCTTAACGAAACTTTCTTGCAAACAAGAAATATGATTCACCTAAATCTTCCATAATTGCTCAATGCTAATTTTATCTTACGACACACTCAACAGTCATCACACTCTTAGTCTGCATAAGGAGTCAGATTTCAACGCGACGCGACGTTTCCAGATCAAACACAGTGCCAATATAATCGGCTTTCGTGTTCCCAGTATCTTGGTGTCTGGTGTATTTAAGCCCTGATTTATTGTTGTCTCATATTGAGATTCTGTCCCAAAAAATTAAGAAGAACAAAATAAAAAAAAACCGTGGCTTTTTCATTAAAATAAATTGTCTACTAATGTCAGAGCATTTGCGTCTGATGCGGCGCGTCGCGTCGTGTCACTACGGCCATGAATTGTATTAATTTCATTGTATTTTGTTTCTATGGCGGCAGGCTGACTTCCGGCGGGCAACCATTATTCATTTTGTTGTAATGTGCGTTTCTTTTTAGTGTTGAATATTTTCAGATTTTGCATAATAATTCATTTTTACGCCTGATTTATAGATCCTGATAAAAAAATAATAATAATGTAGGTACACACAGCTGCGGAGGGTTTGGGTGCATTTTTTCTGTTTTTTTTTTATTGAAACAATTTGAAAAGACCTTGAACTTCACCCACTGTATGTGTGTGCTAATAAATAAAAGATATTTCGTCTTTCTTTTTCAGTTTACAACTGACTTCATTGCGTTTATTTATTTCAACTTAATATTTGCTTACAAATCAATTTTACTTTTTGTTATTGTTTTAATTGATTTTGATTATTAATTTCAAATTAAAGTAAGTACGGTGCTGACTAAGATAATAAATAATTGAAGTGTGCAGGAAATGAAGCGTTGGGTGCTGAGGGTAATGTGCTTCGGTATTGGAGAGGTATATGAAAATGAATATGGGTATGAATTGTTGTTAACTTGCTTGGTGATAAGTTGCACATAAGGTCCTTTTTATCAGAATTCATGTCAAGGGCCTAATTCAGTCAATATAATTGAAAAGGGAAGAGCAGGAACAGTGTTATAGAAATTGAAGGTTCTGTCTATTGAATTCCCAACTACACCAGTTTGTTGTAGTTATATTTGTTGCTTTTTTTAAGGAAATAATCCAAGTTTGTTCGAGTTGGTTCATTTTTTCCTTAATTTTTGTTTGTTAGTGAAGTTCTTGAAGTCAGATTGACTATCTTATTTTTTCCAATTTTTTTTTCTAGTGCCCTTTAGTTATTAATAACATTCCATATGATTTTTTCCTTTCTATTTTTGTAGGTGCGATTATAGGTAGATAGGTATACTACATATAAGGCAAGTTATGGATTCGTGCAAAAAAAAAAAAAAAACGATTTGAGATAACAATCACACATGACATTACGTTGATGGAGAAGTCAAAAAAGTGCGGGTCTGGAAATTCCGTCCGTCTGTCTGTCTGTCTGTTCGCACCTCTGGAGCCTAAACGAATTGGCCGATTTGCTTTAAATTTATTATTTAGTAATTATTTGGAATTGCCTAGGATTGTCTTTTTTTATTTTTGTTCTAAGTCAACAAATAACGGTACCTGCCATACAACCGTGAAGAAAAAATAGATTTTCTCGAAAACGGCTGTAACGATTTTGATAAAACTTTTAGAATGCTTTTTTCTTAAAACAGTCTATATTGTGGTTGGAAAATATTTTTCAAAATTTGTCTTATAACGTCGTACAAAATTTGGTTTTTGAAATTTGTTGCACACAGGTACATTGAATCTTTAGATTGCCATTTATTTACATACTCAAACAAATTTAAACATATTTTTTGGAAGAGTTTTCAAAAATAACTAAAAAAAAGATAGACATTTAGTGTTGAAATTTGATTGCATACTTAGTTTTTCCCAGAAAACTTATTAAACTAATTAAACAATATGAAAGAATTTTCGATATTATATTTTTATTTTTTTTTAATGTTGTGCACCAATTGATTGCTTAGCATAAGAGCAAGTTCGTGCGACCCAGTTGTACATTTTATTTATTTTGGGGCTGAATATAATTTTTGGGAAAATTATTTGCCAGAGTAGATAAAAAAAGTTTTTTTTTCCGATATTTGCGTTCGATGACAACGAAATCGCTAATTGATTTATGATTTGCTTTCTTGGTTTGTATTATTGTCACAACCATTCTTGTGTGTACTTTGGAAAAATTATATTTGTTTGTTTCTTTGTCATGACGCATTTTTGTTTCATCGGATTTTAAAACACAACGGTTTACAACAAGTCTTCTTTAAAGATCATATTTTTCTGTTTTGCGGATTAATGTCAAAAATTAAACAGTTAAAATTTGAATTCACGTTTGCTGCCACATTCAAAGCTTAGTGTCGAATTAAAAGCAAGCCCTTTTAGCTTTATGTTTTAAGCAAAAATGTATTTATAATTTTCAACAATAAGAACAAGAACATTCATTTTATTTTGTTCTCTTCATTGAACTCGTGTGCAAAAGCGTTAAATTTAAATTAAACTCTATTCATATAATGAAACGTCAATGGATTTCACAAAGTATAAACAAAAATTATATGATATGGTCGGAGGTGTGTTTGGATTTTTTTGTCTTTTCACTTCACATAATAGCTTTATTGAAATTCTGTAATTTTTGTTTCACATGCCCACAAATTGACTATATATAGGTTGGTTACCTACATGCAAATTCTTGGTTGAAAGTTTCAAAGCCTTATTATTCAAACGAATTTTCTGTATTGTAAATTCCTATCTCCATTATTATGCTGGCGCATACAGTGGGATATTCAACCACAAAACATGACAAACTATTTTTTTGTTTTCGAAACTCGTTTTCTAACTTCTTCACTTTTATATCAAAAATATCACAATACAGTTATCTGATTAGTTTCTTATTTATATTTCCTTCCTATCAATGACCTGCAATGAAATATTATTGCTTACTTAGATTTTCCAAGAAAATTATAAAAAAAAAACATTTTTTTAAAAATACATACTTATTCTTGCGTCTAATTTAGAAAAATAAAAAACTTGAAGCATATGAAATCTAAAAATACACAAACTTAACAATTTTAATGTTTTATAAAAAGTAATAAAAGTGTTTGGTTCGGATAGACATTGGATGAGATAAACTTTCAAATCCATTTCCTAACTCCAAAATTTGACAGTTTTTCGACAATTACAAGAAGCTGTAAAACAAGTTTGTCAACCGAAACCTTAGGGAATATTTTTTTCTACAAAAGGAAACAAAAATGACTACTCTACGACTAACGACGGCCGAGAAATTGGAGTAAACACTTTTAAAAGCTTTTTCAAAGTGGTGGACGAGACGGACGCAGGGTGTTCAAGTTTTTCAGTTTTAGCAAACAAAAAAATTCTTCTTACCAACTTTTGTAGAAATTTTTGCTAACTTAACTAGACTTTTTTAGTTGATTCCATATTTCGGGGTGAAATTTTCCACTGTATGATGTTGGCATATACTTCTGGTGAGTTTCCAAACCCTTTTCTGTTATTGTCATATTTCCCAGATGTAAGCAACCATGCAAAATACAATCTATGTGGAAATTTTTTCAATATTACAGATTTCCACTTTGAACCGAATGATAGGATAAATAACCTAACAACAATAATAATTAATACGTATTCCAGAGAACTCTTTCATTCAATTCACTCAATTCATTGCTTTTCCTAGAATTATGTTTTCCGAACACAAATTGTTTTATTGCATGTATTATGAGCAATTTATTACCCCACCGGCCCTAATAAAGCTGGTATGATAGCACTTTATTTTTTGAATCATTCACATAAATTTCGAATGTTGGTGCGATGAGAACTTCATAAATAATTTTGAAATGTTGTAGTTTTTACAATTATACAATCCAAGAAAGAATGAAAAGCAGTTTTTAGGATCAACAGAAAGAAGAAGTTTTTAGGATCACTAAAGAAGAAAATGTTTGTGTTTGCGAAACTAAAACCATCTTAAGCTCCTTAATTCCACAATTTGTTATTTTTCCTCGTCGCTCAAGAAAGTATCCTTTTTCAATATAATATTGCTGTATTCGAGGAATCTGTTTCTTTTTATTTGATGTTGAATCAATTGGCTAGATTTAATGAAATATATATAAAAAAAAACACAAAGACACAAACTGATGAAATACGCCTCCTTGAATATCTTTAACATTAATCTTCTTTAATGCTCTTATTGATTTAAGCAGAGACAAACACATCATTTTATTTCTTTTCATTCTTTTTTTTTTTTCTACGGGATTTTCAAGATACATAACATTTTAAAATGCGAGACAAATCAGAGGAGCTTAGGTAATAAATCTGTTTTATTCGTTAAGGCCTTCAAACAATACACAATAAATTATATTCTTGCGAAAAGCTTTTAAGAGCTCAGAAATAATTCAATAAAAATCCTGTCAAATGGTATTAGCAAGATTATCGAGAATTATGTCAACAAAAATGCTTTAGGTGTTTGATTGGATTTTGTGTTCAAAGTTTTATGAACTACACGGTTACATCATGGACGTTATATTTAAAGAATATAAACCAATGAAGCAAACATCTGGAGAAAAACAAAAATTCATCAAGGTGGTAAAATAGAGGAGATGCGGGGATGCTTAACAGAAAAGGAGATCCTGAGAAGTTCATGATGACAACACACTGGTTGATATGAAGTCCCATCTGGAGAGTCTATTTCTAGGGATGACAACCAAGATCTGAATGAGATTATGAAATTGCAACCCGACCAAAATAATTTCAAGGCAGCCATTACTACAAGCTAAGCTTTTCAAACATACTGATGGTGATGTCCTGCAAGGAGCATAATACACTATCTTATATCTGCAAAACGTTTCATGTGAGCGTTATTAGCGATTTGCTAATAATCTAATCGTTTTTTAAGAACAATACGAAAATCTTCGATAGCCCAGATCTTCACATTGCTCCTATGGAAATCCGAAGAGTTTAACATTGAGACTCAATACCTGTTCATTGGTTTCACAGCATCTGACTACTAAGGTGTCACGAGTTTTGACGAAGAAATTAAAAAAAAACTCTAACAAATATTTCTTTTAAGTGTTTTCTATATAAAGCTGTTTTCCACATAAAACTTCGGCATGAAATAAAGAGCATTCAGCTGAACAACTTCCTGTAGTAGTTTGTGCAAAAATTGCAAAAACACTTAACAGATTCCAGGTATGTACAAAGCCATCAATGGACATTGGGTAACCCAATAACTATTGTATGAATGGTAGGACAAACACTTTGGAAAATATGCTTTTGGATAAGTGTCCTACTGTCCAGTTTAGCCAGACGCGAGTTATTTCAAAAACCAAAAGCCTAATAGTGAGATACCTTCTTTGATTTAGTCGATGACCATCAGGGCGTGACTCGTAGTCTCAAGTGCCATTACTGAAAAGAGATTATCCGAAAGCCCGTAGTTTCAGAAATCTGGAATGATTCTTCCAAGTGAAATACTTTATAAGCGGTGCAGGACACCGATGTTCTGGAAAATGTTTGCCTCTAAATACTTTCTCCAAAAATAATGAAGGCAAGTTCTACCGCAATCGAAAATGAAATGATAATGTTTTCAAAAATCAACCTTCTTCTAATAGTTTCTACTAACGAATTCGATGTTTTGATATGAGGTTTCAAAAATAAGGACAGAATTTTGACGTCATCAAAATTAAAACTGGGTCTGACGATGAAAAGGAAGCTTTTTTTTGGTGGGTCATAAGATGTAGAAACTACGACAACTCCAATTGAATTAGCAATGGTGTTTATGTTTTTTCATCACCTGTTCTGCGGGGTGCCCGCCCCCCCCCCCCCGCCCAAATCCTCAATACGCCACTGTACATATACTTCTGAAAAAATACTTCTGAAAAAAGGCTTACCTGCAAAATAGCAGCATGAAATTTGTTTTTGTACAAATATTTTATTTTTGCTGAAAAGAAACAATAATAATTGGGTCAATATTTTAGCTGTACAATCAAGTGTGCAAATTATTAAGATTTTTGTTTACTAACAAAATGATTGTGTTAACAAGTTTTCACTGAATGTCACTAGAATAGATACAAGCGGCGTTTTCCCTTAATTTAGAAAATATTTTACAATATATGATGATGCATGGACTTTTAAAAAAATAAAAAAATGAGAGTTTTACAAGAAGATTAAAGTTCAGAATTGTTTTTAATTGAAAACAATTTGAAAACAGAAGCATCATTCAACAGCAGCTCTTGGATTTTTGCATAAGGACTTAGGATGCAAAAATCCATCCAGATGGATATTTCTATGGTTTTTGGAAATGACCACGTTAGTATTTAAAAGTCTTAGTATGAAACTATTGATCTGGAATTCTTACGGTGAGAGTTAGAACTCCTACAAACCAATCAAATTTTCCAAACAAAGAGATTTCTTTGAACCAATATCTTGGATCTACGACGCAAAGAATTGTGAAAAATTAGATATCAGACCAAAGAATTAGTTTGACTTGTCAGATAAGATGGTTCTTTGAATCATAGTTTCTGAAAAGCACAGTGACAACAAGGAATAAGAGATTTTCTTCATACTTTTTTATATATAGGTACATTTATGTTGTTGTGTTAATCAAAAGCAAAACCCATTACTTATATCCACTTTTGAAAAAAAAAAAAATGACTTAGGTATGAGGTTTCCTTCGTATTGTTCAAACGCATACGTTGGGGCTTAAGTTTTGAACCGAAATTACATTTAATCCCACAGAAATCAGTTCCCAAAATAAGCAGTTAGTTTCAAAATTAATTATATCCATACATTTTTTTATATCATCATCCATTATATCCACTAAAAAATTTTCAATTCAAAATGCAATATAATGTTTGTATTTACGAGTATATCCCCATGTTATGAGATTTGATGAGGATTCTTTAATTTAATAGTACAAAGGACCATTCAAATTTGTTATAATTATATGTACGAGTAGGTACAGGTACCTACTTGCTTTACTATTGTTTTCATGCAACACTAGAAAATAATTAAATTTTATTTTAAAAATAATCATTTCTAGTTTTAATTGCTAAACTTTATAATATTCCGATTTACATTTCAAAACTGATCATATCCATATTTATTTTTGCTTTAATTTCAAAACTTAAAACTTCACATCATGACTTCATGAATAAATCTGTGGGGAAAGTTAATTCAATAATTCCTGGAAAAAACTGTTTTGTTAAGAAACTACAAATTTTTCTCAATTATTTCGAAACTATGAAAAGTGGATACATAATGGCTTTTGCTTTTGATCAAACCAACACATATAATTATAGCCAAGTAAAAATAAACAAAAAAAAATGTTGTTTAGCCATTTTATGTAAAATTAACTAATCTACAAGCTTGTAGAACATTTTGTTTGTCTAAAGCTCACTGTTTCTTAAAATAAAAGTGAATATAAGCGAAAACCCTATTTTTTTGACTTTTGAACCCCTATAACTGACCTAGCGTCAGCCACGTCATCGAATTGACTTATTTCATACATGAGGTGTGTAGGTATAGTTACAACTAACTACTATACACTTAATGTTAGGTTTTCGGTAGAATGAGGAACCGTTAATACACAACTGATGGATAGAATGACATGTGGGAGTCAGCCACCCCAAATTCAAATATTTAGGGGCCAATTATAGCGATACGGAAAACCAAACCGCAAAAGGTGGAACGGGATGAAAATAATATTTTTTTTCGTTTTTAGCGTTTATAGCGATCATGAAAACGATGCCAGACAAAATATTTCTCTATGACATTTCACAAAACAGGCGTTTATCTACACGCACGCAGTGTATTAATTCTCTACATTGTGTAAAAATGAAATTTTCAATAAAGATGAAAAAAAAAACCACTAAACAAATATTTCGGGAAGAAACGAAGTCGCATGAGTGAGAGTGACCAAGAAAAAGGATTTTAAATCAAATTACAGTGCGAATCGATAATGTATTTTTGCGTGAGTGAACAAAGAAATGTGAATTAATATCATAAGTTAATAACACAATTACAAAAACAGAACGATTCAGTTTCAATTTCTTTTTTCCAAGAAAAAATCACATACAACAGATTTGATCTGTTTTTGTTATTGTGTTATTTGTATTTCTTTTGACGTTCTTAATTTATAAACTATAAAAAAATAAGAAAATTAAAAATATTATATACATTGTACAATGATTTTAATTCACATTTATTTGTTCACTCGCGCAAAAATGCATTAATCAATTACATCAAATTAATTAAATTATGTCTGTATGTTTCTCCTAAATAAATAAAAAATAAAATATTTATTTATGAATCCAACATTAATTTTCACTTGAACTGTCTGTATTCGTATTTATTATTATTTAAAAACTTAAATCAGATTTCTAAAAAGAATTCTTTTTCCACAAATCTGCATTTACCAAAAAAATCATATTACAAATCATTACCACACTGTGTTGCTGGCGACACTGGTGGCTCGGTGCGTGTGAATAAACAACTTCTTTGATAAATGTCAAACAGAAGTCAGTGGTCAGTGCCTCTTAAACAGTCTGACTTTTGATATTTTGTTGAAAAATTGCAACGAAAAACTTTTCATGGCAGAATTACACCGAAAAAAATGTTTTGACAGCTCACTTTCCAGTGGAAAGCGAAAAAAATTGGATCGAAACAGGAAAGACTATTTGTGCCATTTTGTTTGGAATTGTCAATCAGCTGGTAAATACATTTATAACAAAAAGTATTAGTTCAATTAAACATTTTATTACCAGAAAAAATTCTCTGAGTTGGATGCCTTCGATCAGTGTAGCATTTGTGTTTAAAATCGATTTATAACATATGTAAAAAATTTTCCATCTGAAAATTTGTTCGGTTTGGTTTTCCGTATCGCTATAACTGGCCCCTTATATATTACAATTTACAGAACATTTAAAAATAGCTTTCAGTGTGCGAAATTGGGTCCTGGAAATTACACTAGATTTTTCATAAAAATTCTGACATTTTTTCCTACGAAAAATAACCAAAGTTTTCTAACAATTAGTTCTGACTAAAGTTCAGGCATTTTTCCCAAAAAGTTTCTGGGGTATTTCTTTTTTTTAGAAATAGAAAAAAGCAAAACAAATTCAGTCTTTTGTTTTTTAATGTTTTGGAAAAAGAGCCAGATAACTAAGTACTGTATTTTTTATCAAATGCTGTAACTTATTTACAGTAAAGTCAGGCATCCTTCTTTTTGAGTAATATTTTCAGCAAAATCATTTACATAGTTGCTTTTGGGAAAAAGACCAGAAAATGTTTTAAGGTATTTTAAAACTAGACACAGATTAGGGGTTGTCTGTATGGCATCAGGCCCCGCATTCCCCCATTCCGGTGTCAAGGTAGGGGTTTTTTTGTTTTCTGATAAGAAATACAAACTGCCAGATGTTTTTAAAAAAAAAAAGCGTTTGAAGGATTTTGAAAAATGTTTTCTTAGAATTCAAAACAATAAAAGAAATCAGGTGGCTTACTTCATTTTCCTAGAAGAAAGCTTTAACTCTTGATTTTTAAGTTATTAATAAAATTACATCCGATTTTTGCAATGCTTTTTTCTTAAATCTCTAGCCCCAAACTGTAACACATTAGGCATAAGAAAACTTAAATTTTTGAATTATTTATAACTTCTTGTGACTACGCCCACTCAGCGGGGTACTGAGTACTATGCGTTGTTTCGCATATTGTGTGGTGGAGGGTGTGTCAAATTTGGGCATTTAATACCTACATAAAAGCATTTTACATGTATAAGCAAGAACTTTTGAATATAAACAAAAACTGTTGCTATTTTCCTCCTCTGAAAAAGAAGTTGGACATTAACCTCACCCCTCATTTAAGTCACATGTTATAAAATTTAATTCGTTGGTGTTATAAAAATTGACTTAAGCGGGAAAGGACTATTTGAGTAACTGCTTCTATGAAAATTCAAATGGCGTGGCCGGCGCGCCGGAGGGCGGGCGGCGTCAAGAGGGAACTAGTTAAGCCCTTATGAAAATGCATCATTATTCTTGTTTTGTCAATCAGAGAGGATTCATTTTTGAGGAGACCTTAGGGCTGTAATTTATCTTCTATAACTGCTGAGAATTCCAAAATTATTGTTGGTCCTATATACCTACTCGAGGTGGAGGTGGGTAAGGGCACACATGAAATAAAAAAGTAACTACGCATATATATTTCTGTTTAGTGTATTTTTCACACAATGGCTTTTATACGGCTGGTGGTGCTGTTGGTGGAAGAAAGCATAAGTCTTGAACATTAAATTTCAATTTTTATTTATGAGAGTGCTTAAAGGAAGTGGATGAGAAAGTATGTGTGTTTCTTAAAGCTCTTCTGCCACTTATTGTCATAACTGTAAGACGGACGCAATATTTTGGATTGGATTTGATATATGTGCGTAAAGTGTGTGAAGGCGTTTTTAAGGATGAAATATTGTGAAATAAATCAGGATAAGCAAAGATAGCTTTTTTATTTAATTTAATAAAGATTCTTTTTTCTTTGTGAATGAAAACAATCTTAAAATATTTATGATTAAAAAAAAAAAAAAAAAAAAAGTGTCCATAGCTATCCTATTGTGAATTATAATAATAATAACCTCTGTTCGAATATATGCAGTGTACAAAGCAATAACATTTTTTATTTTAGTGCGCTCCGCTCACTGTTGTCAAGGTGTGAATTTACTGTTCAGTTCATACTTCTTGTAATCTTAAATTTAAAGTTGATCACCATTTCATTTCGACTTAGATTTAGGGGCCAGTTATAGTGATACGGAAAACCAAACCGAAAAAATTTTCCAATGGAAAATTTTGTATGTTTTGATTCGATTTTTAAGACAAATGCTACACTGATCGATGGCAATCAATGCAAAAAATGTTTTTTGTTCATAATAATTTTAATAGAACAAATACTTTTTGTTAAAATTGTAATTTTTTATTTTTATTTTATACGTATAACAGAAAAATGAATAAATACATTTTTAACAAAAAGTACAAGTTCAATTCAAGTTTTTATTTGCAAAATATATTCTCTGAGTTGGTTACCATCGATCAGTGTAGCATTTGTCTTAAAAATCGAATCAGAACATACAAAATTTTTCATTGGAAAATTTTTTCGGTTTGGTTTTCCGTATCGCTATAACTGGCCCCTTAAATACTAAACTTCTTCTCTGTGTTAGGTAGTTTAGTGTGGAACTCCATTTCGGTTTTGAATTTTGTGCCGATTACTATGTCGTCGGTGGAATCAATGTGTACAACGCTAAAACAATTTCGCCATTGCAATATCTTTGAGAAGTCAGTATCCGTCGCTTACTAATTTTGAAAAGGTAGTGAAATTCTATCTCATTGCGAGTCAAGAATTCATCCGTATCGTTGTGCTTTATAATAAAATTTGAAAAAACTATCAAATGATAAGTGACAATTCAAGTTTAGTGCCGGGGAAACGAAGTACAATGAATAAATATATGTAACTAGCAAAAAGTACCCGGCGTTGCCCGGGCACCCGAGGAAAATCTTTTCATACAATATCTTTTAAATGAAATTAAAAACCAAGACACAATTTTCGTAAGAAAAAGGGTTTTTTATTTTTATTTTGACAAGTTATGTTCGTTGAGTAAATAAAACAAACAGAGATGCTATTGTTTTTTAACTTCGGGTACCTTCAAATCTTATACTGTAAATTCGTTGGGAGTAAATGATGTAATTTCCTAGCACATTTCCGAATATGATTCAAAATTACATCATTTCCTATACAAAAACACATTTCGAAATTTTCTCATTTCCACCAAATTGGGATGAAATTGGGTTACAATCGAAATCGAACATCCCTAATTTCAAAATGATTGTGTTCTCGACTTTCAGCTGTTCTTAATATATTAGTGAAGAGAAATTCAGAAATTCAAATTGCGCTGCCATCAGAATATCCTGGAGTGCAAATTTTGAAACTCAAAATTTGCAGAAAAAAATTAACGCATGGTAACACTCACTTGCACCGAAGATGGCTGAGCTTATGAAATAGGCCAGAACAGAAGAGTTAAAATTTTACAATGTCTTCGGTATGGCCCAAGCTGTTAATTATTTGACGCAGATGATATTTTGGACATATGTTATCGATTCCGATTCTTTATTCGGATTTGGACACCATGGTTGAACCAGGGGTTGCAGGTATTTAAAATTTACATATCGCACTAATGAGTACATTCATTGTATACAAAATCTATGGTTCTCTGATGGTGTCTTTCCACTAAGATTTGTTTTAATTTTTGAAATTACACCAGAATTGCTGATCGGAGCTAGATGAACTTTGGCACATAGCTAGATTTAGATTATAATCTGGTATAGCACATAGGTTTCTTTTTATCACGGTTAAATGTAGGTATTAAATTATAAAGCTATAAAAGAAGAAGAAGCTAGATGAAGATAGACTATACTCCTCAAGCTACAGTCTACTTCTTGATCAGCTGAAACGCGAGCGAAGGCTAGTACTTCTTAAATACATGCGAAACCTTAGCAACTACTGTTACCGGCGCATGAAAAGTTGGTGAGCAACAGACTCTTATTATACTTTCATGTATGTTCCCAACCAATGCGTAAGTGTATGTTTACACATGCTTTTTGCTTTTTGCTTTCATAAATTATTCATTCTTGTGTAAACCGCACAAATCATAGAAAAGGAATACGGCAGAAGTAAGCAAAACTTAACAAAAGGCAACTGCAGAAGTAAACAAACCAAAACAACTATTTGGAAATAAATCCAAGGCAACGGCAGAAGTAATAAGCAAAACTAAACAAAAGGCAACTGCAGAAGTAAACAAAACGAAACACCAATTTGGAAATAAATCCAAGGCAACGGCAGAAGTAAACAAAAACACACTAAACAAACAGCGAATAAGAAAAAAAGGAAAAGGAGAAACGTCAAAAATATTTGAGAAATATAAAATTTCTCATGATAAATCTAAGAGGTAAGTTCAAATATTATTAAATTAAACCTATTTAAAATAATTTATTTTTTAATTTAAATAGCCTATAACCTGGCCAGTGAATGGGGGAAGATCTTTGGATAAACTGCATTGCGAGGTAAGTGGTGTGTCGTCAGTTTATCTGCCATATACAGACAAACTGAAACACAAACAAAATTACTCTTTTATATAAAGTAGAGATAGCAGTTTCCATTTGTTTCACTTTGGGCATTCAATCTGAAAATCAATGGAACAAGAAAACATTTCACCTGCTCAGTGCTGACGCAGTGTTTATTCGCATGCACAATAAAATCAAAATGGGAAACTGCTGTGTGCAGCCCAATTCAATGAATGAATGAATTATTAATACTCTATCCTATAGTTTTCAGTTCCACAAACGCAACTTCCTTGCTCGGCTTCGGCGTTATTTAATCAATTTTGGATTCAAAACTTTATCACAAATGTGTGTTGACGCGACGATAGCACAACTTTCGACAACGTTGCGTGCAAATAGACAGAGACGACAGTAGCATATGACTCCCTTAAGATTTTGAACGCTTAACAATGGCGGCAAAAATTTGACAATACCTTTTCTATCTAGAACAGGGTAGTCCCTAGTTTCTACACGGCACTGATGTGATGTGCACCTCTTCGGCTGCAAAAGCGTATAGTTTTATATATGTTTTGTACCTGGCTACTATCCACCTGTGCCTCATGGTCAGTTGTCAGACTCCAAAAGGAGCCGGCTCTGAGATAGTAGTTGGAGCTTAAGAGATCATAGATCTCCACCTTCAAGAAGTTTCTCTGAATGGCAAAGGAATAAATTTAGATGAAATAAGGGTGAGTAATTGCCCCAATATTTCATTGCCTTGCAATATTGATTCCTATGCTGGAAACGTTATGCAAGTACATCAACTTGTATGCGTCAAAGAGAGGAAGGCTTGGTGTGCATTATTCGCCCATTGGTTTCTGCCTTGCTTGAGTAGTGGTCGGGTGCGCATATTTGAGGTTGCCAGTATTGAGGTGCTCATCTGGAAGTGACCTTTACTGGCTGCGCACAATGATGTAGCTGCAGCAATTGCACGTAGCAATGTCAAAAAAGTAACGCACTAAGCACTGAGCAGAAAAACGAGCATACAATGTGTAGCACTGAACTCAAACATAAATCATGTCAGCCATTTCGGTTTGGTGTTGTTTTGCAGCAGAGCACATTCGTGAAGTTAGAGTCGAGTCGACTTTTACTTCAGCTTCTCTCTATGTTGCAACTGCTACTTCACATTGTAGCCGTGCAAAACGATTTTCGTACATTTAACTTTGGCATTGCTATATGTCCTACTGCTGCAGCTAAACGATTATGCGCAGACAGTTACGGTTGCAAAACTTAACCGGAAGCTTTATTCTCGTACCACGGGAGAAAGGCCCACCTGGGTGGGGAAGATTCGTGTTTCACGACACTTGGTTTTATTACCTGGCACTATTTATTAGGTAAGCCACCTGGTGGGAGTATCGTGGTGGCTGTGGTTAACCGAACGCTGTAATGAATGGCATCCAAGGATTCTTGGATGCAAGAGGTGTTAGATATAGACCTCGCTCCTCAGCGGGGTGTGGACATGCCTCAAAATCTTCACAGATTTGCTCCTGGGGTTAATAGTTTTAGTAAGCAATTCAATTTTTTATAAAAAAAAAAAAACAAATTTTTATATTTTAAAGCGAACTGTGTTTATTTGAATCTTTCTCAAGACTAAACTTATTAATGTTTTCTATAACACTTATTACTTATGAATTAAATTACATCGTAAGCAAAAGTGATCGTCAATTCCAAGTAAATAAAAAGTACGAAACTGGGGCGGATATTTCCCAGACGCAGCAGTTTACTTTTTCTTGGAACTTTTCGATTGCTTTTGCTTTCGTTTTACATTTGACAAGTGTTTCTTTGAATTTATTATTTCATGGAATTTATTGTAATCTAGATTATGTTATTAATTTAGATTACGTTATTCCTAGGAATTTGAATATTATGTATGGGAATATTGTGTACCTATGGGAATGTTGTGTATAACAGTTAACCTCAGGGTGTTGGTCAATACCTAACCTCCTTGTCTGCCTTCTCGTCTGCCTCCTCGTCTGCCCACCTAACGTCCGGTGTTTTCTTGTACTAACTGTACCCCAGAGATCAAAACATTTTATGGCATTATAGTTCACATCAGACTTATGGCTATAGTTCTCATTTAAAAGTGAATTAAAGCCATATCTTGGATATGGTGCTAGTACACACTTAAATGTGAATTAACGCCATTATGCCCTTAATTCATATGGCGTTAGTTCATGGCACCATGAATGTATATGTATTGTGGTAGTGTATTTTAAAGGAGTAATACCACAGACTTTTTAATGAACGCTTTTGAAGCAAACGCCTTCAATTTTTTACCAAAAACAAAAAAAAAGACAGTATACAATAATTTCCATGCAAAATTAATCCTTTGTTAAATTGAAATGAAATTTAAATGAGGAAAAATGTTATTTAATTCATGAGTAACTTTTCTCTTTATAATTTCAGTATTCATCACTTTGAAGGAATTTATTTAAATTCCAACGTAACACACAAGCGTGTAACAAAAACATTACCTACTATTAGGGAATTCTTAATTAAATTATAATTACATGTGTGGATAAATATTCCCTCTTATCATCCCAGGATAGTTTTGTAGTTATGAGGAATAATTGGAATGAACATCAATTCCTAGGCTAAGCCCCAATCAATAGGTGCTTTTTGAGAGATGAAGGAGTCTTCGTTATTATTTGATGATGGTTATGACAGAAACAAAGTTTATTTTGTATGATGGTTATAGTAAGTTAATCGTAAAAGTAAACTGGGAGTTCTAAGAAATAGTGTTTATTTAATTAAGGCATCCTTAATACTACAATATTGATGCAGGGATGGCGTCAAAAGAGTAAATCATAAACGACACAATGAACTTCTTAGCTGAACTAGAAGTTCAGAAACTTCAAGGAAATCCTGCAAATCTTGATTTTGATTTTTTTCCGATAGAATTCTTTTATCAAAATATTGGAAAACATTTATTTTGTAAGAAAAGTTGAAATTCTAAAGAATTACCTTTTCTTTAGGGCACAACTTGTCATTAACATGCAATATGAAAGCTTCAACTTGATGGCATGTGTATGTGGCCAATAAAGGCCTTAGAGCAAACATAGATGTATTATTATGGACGTTCAAATTACACTAATTTTGTGGTGGTCCTGTTTGATGCACGTGCTCATATATCTATTTATAATAAGGACCCCACCCAACGTGAAGGAAATATTTTGTAAGCAAATTATTAAATCAGCATTTCTTGATACAGCGAGTAAGCGTGTTTATAAATATGTACATAATATGTGTGTACTTTATGATACTAATTTATCATTTTTTCAGGTTCAATTACAAGTTTATTTTTGAATATGCAAAAATTGAATTTTTTTTCATTTATTATAGCTTTATTATAAAGAGCAGACATTCCTCTTGATTTTGGAAAACAACGTCGGTCGTTCAAGTGGCTGTATCGGCTGGATTCGCAGTAGCGCATTCTGTAGCTCAAATTTTAAAAGACCTTGTTGTTGGTGTCGGGCTGTAACACACTGATTGCTAGGATGATATTGACCTTAAACCTTTCCGGATTGTTGACATAACATCGGTAAACGAAAAATGTTCAATATTCGTTGTCAGGAGCACTTCTTCATAGTTCATCCCATATCGCAAAAGGTTAAGTTAAAAATACAAAAAGATATTATGTTTCGGTGGGGACCTTCGAGGCACATTAACGTAAAAATATTGTATTTTAATACCAAATATACTATATTTGTCCTTAATACATGACATGCATGACATATAAACAAATATTTATCAATAATTTCGTATTAAATTGTTTTTTATTTATTTTATTTAAAGAACCCATAATGCATAATATTTATAACATTAACATGCACATGATATCTACGAGTATATTTACTTTAGCCCTGCCCTGTGCGTCGAAGTTCAACACCACATTCCCGATATGGGACCAAAATAGGAGCTCATGACATGAAATAAAATGATACAACTTGGTTAAAATTAAACACATGGTAAACAGATATATCAGCTTAAATGAAATTGTAACCCAGTTAAAATGACTTACACTGCTTGTAATTTAAACTTGATTTAAATTTATGTACTTCTGATAAAAACTGAAGAAAAAAACTAGAAATTAATGTCATTGTGTATTTGATTAAAGTTGAATAAAACATCATTTCTTAAGAATATAACATTCAGATTGAATAATTTTATTCGATACAAAGTAGTCCAACAAAAATTTGCCGTTTCATCCAGGAAATAAAAAACTTCTAAGCCAGGCCACGCTCAAAAACTTCCTTCTTAATGATCTTAATCTTGTTGGATTTAGTTCACATTAGGAGTTTGTCAAAAATTCTATGTACATATAAGTTGTACTATAGAAAAATTCAAAAATAGCTTATTGACAAGGTTTCTTTCACTATAGGTCAACTGATGATTCCAAAGTGAGATTCCTGGATGAAACGCCAAATTTTTGTTGGACTTAAGGCCATAAAAACTTGCAAAACTCTTTTGATTTTGAATGATGGTTTTGGAGAACTCGTGCTGTCTGACTCCATCCCAGGAATTGTTACCCATTATAGTCATACTGAAATCATTGATACGGGAGATTTTAATTTACACAATTCTACGTTACGTTTTTTTTAATATAAAATATTTATATGTTTTATCGTCTCTAGACACGTCAGACCATTGTATTTTTTGTCTTCAGTAATTTTAACCAGTCAGTATAGGCAACAGTACCCTCAGCTTTTCGTATTGTATTCCATATTCACATCCATATCCTTCGGATTTTGAAATGCAACACGGATGAAAGCTCATTGAATTCCAATCTATACTGTCGTTAAAGCTTTCCCTGCTACTGCCACTATCCATGAGTTCCAATTGCATCGAAAAAGCTGCACAGTTTTGCGTTATATAGGTAACATAATATGTGTATTAGGATTTTTACAAACAATTTTCTGGGGAACGATCAAATATAATGACGACTCCAAAAATGCACCAAAAGGCCTAGGTTTCTTAAGTCGATGCTACAATCTACAACACATGCATTCACCCGAAGCTTGAGTAGGTATATCATGGATAGGATTAAGACAAAAGCCTTGGATTGATAGGTGAAAGAAGCATTAGGAACACATATTTAATTCAACTTAGTATTTAGCTGCAATGTTTCGTGCAGCACCTTTTTTGGTGGTTACTTTTATAAACAGTGATCTATCAAAGTACCCAGATAAACAATTTTCCCATAAGACTCACATCGTTTAGAATGCCTATCAATTTACCCCCGAGCCGAACTTTGGACACACTATTTAGTAAAGAGACGCCTTCCTTAGCTGCACGGCACGAATATTCAATACTTTGCTCGCCCCCAACCCTCCCACTGTTATTGCCTAATATATTCAACCTCTGGAAATACAGTCGTACTGGTGTTAACTTTGTTTATCAACTTGAGTGCGAACATAGTATTTATTTAATAACAAAAATGGCTGTAACTACCTACTCCATTTTGACGATGTGAATAACTAACTTTTTATACAAAAGAAAGAAATGGCGTATCTACTCTTAAATCTTAAACCACGTGATTCAGTATACTCGTATCATCTAAATATATTAAGCATCAGTGTAATTAAATATACTTTCTGTCAAACTTAAAGATACACAAACGAATTTTCCAAATTTATTTCAACCTAAAAAGAATGTTTATCTTTATTTTCAAACTTGAAAACTCTTACCAGTTGTTAAAACGTAACTTTTTGACTGTGCAGTTTATCTACAATTTGCATATTAAATCCTGGAATTTGTTGACGCTCAACACACTCAGTCGTTCCATGATTCATAACATACCAGTTGGACTGCACTCTTCATTTTATAATAGAATTTTATCCTTTTACTGCCAGTATTAGGCATTTCGATTTTAGCGTCAGATTTTTGGCCCGAAATGCTGAACTTTCAGTTATTTTTCAATACTTAAATTAATCGAGGTTAATGTCATGTGGTGAGTGTAATCTATAAACTTGTGGATGCCAGCTTAGGATCCGGATTCCGGATACATGCCCCCGTCGCGTCGTTTGATTAAATGCACGTAATTTATGTGCGATAAAGAAAGCTATAAAATGTTTTTCTGTTTAATTGTCCATTTTGTTTTCGCGGCTATGTAATGTGTGATGTTAGTGGAAAAACATTTGTACAGCTTTTGTTGGATCATAAAAGTCTATTCGGTTTGTTCTTACACTTTTTATGGAAATCTTACTAGGAACATTTATGGTGGACGAAAATACGCATAAGAGCGACTGTGGTATATTCTTGCAATGAGACTATTAAAAATTTTATCAATAATAGTCCTTTGAGAATCCTTACAATACAAAGTTCGTGTACATTTACCTACTTTGTTAAGTTTAAAGTTACGCTCATCTGTCATCTACCTACCAATAGCAACTTTTTTGTGACGTCATCACTTCTTTGTGAGATTTTACCATTTTAAAATTAAACTCTGTGTGTGCGTCAGAAGAATGTTATGTTCTTTTACCACTCCTCCGTTTTTTTTTTTAACTTTCGAGAACTCTCCCACTTGTTTTTTTTTTCTTTTTATACTGTTTTTCTTGGCTAACTGGAATTGAAATATTTATGAAAGAATGCTTTTTATAGAATTATATAATTTTTCTTCGCATATTTTTAATTGCGATTATAGGTACACTATAAGGCAAGTTATGCATTCTCAAAAAAAAAAAATTCTAACAATCAAATATGACATTACGATGATAGAGAAGTCGATAAATGTGGGTCCGACAATTCTGTCTGTCCGTCAATCTGTATCGGCACCTACAGCCTAAACGGCTGGACCGATTTGTTTCAAACTTGGTAGATAGGATTATAATGTCATCCTACAGAGAAAATTTTTGAATTAGCATTCTAGCTTTAAAACTAATTGGGTTTTTACACCAAGCTAAAACGCGGTTTTCGCAAAAAAAAAACCCAAAACCTGAACCAAAACACGGGTCTTACCCTATACATACATTTTTCCTCATCACAAGTTTTATAAAATGACTGGTTTTATATAAAACCTGTCAAAAACTTGTTTGAATACAAAGCAAACACACCTAAGCTTGTTGTGATATACAATGAACACTGAACACGCCTAAAAATAATTATAACGTAAAAAAAAACAAACAGTTGCCAGCATTTTGTAAAAATATTTTCACATTGAAAATCAAACAAAGTCCTGAGCACAATTAAACGAAAAGATGCCGACAACGAAGAGAACCAAAGTTATGTAAAATTGGAACAGGTAAGTCTACAAAGCACCACAGTCACCCAACTACCCTTGCATTGTAATATTCCATTCTCTTGTTTCAGGTTTCAGCGATGAAACCTTCAGACACATCGCTATGACCGTCAACGTCAACTCGAACCAGATGAATTGTTCGACCCTGTTCAAGTTTGGGAAACCAAGTGTGCCAATCTGTCTCTCAGTCCAGCCCACAAAGCGGTCATAGGAATTCTAGACCCGGAGAAAGGTATTTCACTGCGATTTCCCCTTTTTATTCGGATACGAGATGACAAAACACCAGAAGATGCCACATCCGCCCAGCAAGTAGCGGATATATATTCCAATCAAGACCAAATTAAGAATCAACAACAATCGTCCAAGGATCCCGAGGATGATACTATACCAGAAAGAAGAAACTAATAGAGAGAGGCAACTTCGACGGTGGCTCTCTGTTAACCTACACTGGCTGCGCACAATGGTGTAGCAGCAGCAGTAGCACGCAGCAATGTCAAAGTTAAATGTATGTAAATAGTATTGCACGGCTACAATGTGAAGTTGCAGCTGCAGCAGAGAGATTCGCTGTAGTACAAGTCGACTCGACTTTTTGTTTTTATTAGGTCATTCGATAGGATGCAGGTTGGTCGAAATGTAGCCGCCAGGTTTTGTGTCATAGTCCTTTGAACCAGGTAGTGTGAAGGGTGTCGTGTTGTCGTGCTAGTAATTGCTGGGTGCATGAATAACAAACTCTAGGCAGAATAGCTTTCGTGATTGTTCCTCGTCGGGACCTAAGGAAACACCGTCATTTAAAGCTTACTTATACCACAAAATTTTTTTTTACTCACCAATCAGGTATACCTACCTATTATGTGTTTGGATTGATGGAGTAATTGGGATTGGCCGATTGGGAAATGTCCTTCACAAAATTCACAAATAATGCGACTATATTTTAAAGTTAAGAATATGATATAATACAAAATGTGTCAGTCGGCTGTCAAAAATATGTGAAATGTCAATATAAAACTTGAAATGTTCGGTGTGAATGATTTTCAGATTTTCGTAAGCTTTTTGCTGAAAACAGGCTTTTTGGCTCGGTGTGAAAACCCTATAACGTTACCTGCCATTCGATTTTTAGTGAAAAATAATTTTTTCTCAAAAACGACTCTTACGATTTTGATAGAACTTTCTGAATGGTGTTTTCTGTTATGTTTGGTTGGAATTGATTTTTCAGGGAAAATCTCATAACGGTACCTCCCATATAGGACCGGTTTTTTGAAATCCGATTTTTTCGTTAGCCACTTGACGAATTTCAATGAAATTTTTTGTGTAGAAGCCTTTTTATAAACGAACTAATATGACTCGACAAGAAAGGTAAATCATCTTAAGTCTATTCTTAACGTCTTTCAGGAGAGCAAAAAAACTGTAAAAAGATACTTTCCAAAAAAACTTTTTTGAATTTTTTTTTGGTTTGCATGTGGGAACGTATCTTAAGTCAACTTAATATGTTTTACCTTTTTACAATCATAACAAGCTCTCAAAGTAAAATAATCTAAAGTCTGTTTAATTTTTCTTATTCGATTCAACACAACATCTTATCTGGACTTAAGATATTTTATACTGTATCAGAATACAATTTGTATACATAAGATAAAATTCTTTCCTTAATAAAAAGAAAAAGGAATTAGATAGAAGAATACGGATGAGACAGATCTATGCTGCTATGAAATCGTAACAAGATCCATTAATAAAAAGCAAATTATCTTAAGTTGACTTAAGATGTTTTACCTTTTCAGTCGAGATAAAATCTTAAATTTAAAAAAAAAGTTTTTTGAGCTTCTTTTTTAAAATAATTTTTTTTTATTTCTTTTATTTTTTGTTTTTTCTAAAAGCGGCTTAATCTACTTTTTTTAATATTTTTTTCTGGTAAAAACTGCAAAAAGATAGAAGTTGGCTTACTGAAAAAAGTTTTGGAGTATATTTTCGAAAAATTAAAAAAAAACTGGTCGAACGACTTTGAAAAAAAAAAATTTTAAAATCCATATCATATTTTTCCCAGCTTTTCTTCCAAAATCTCAAACTCCAAGACCACTGTTACACATTAGAGCATGTTCGTCTTAACCAGTCGTGCACTTTATTTAAATTTAAACTTAAATTCATAAAATATGTTGAAAGCTGTAAACCAAATATGGATTTCAGCATTCCAAGAGAACTAGGATTCAACATTATTGTTTTGAAAGTTTTTACATTTTAAATAAACTTTTCAAGTTCTTCGAAAAGAACAATTTTCATCAACTTTCAAATATTGGAAATAATTCAAATGGAGCTATAAGAATGCAAAGAAGAGAAGGTTGAAAGTACAGCCTATAATCTAGTTATATTTATTTTAAATCTCACTCTGATTCTATAAGATTGACTGGAATATTGAATTCTACACTAATGGTTAAAAAAGAAACGAGGATGTGGGGAAGAGGTGGAATTAATGGCGACAAATTAGCTTATATCCTGGCTTAAGGAAAATGTGATAGCCTCCAAAAGAAAACCATCATTTCCTCGGATATTCAGACTGCGCGAAATTCCTATATTCCATCTCCACCACTTGTTTGCTCAAGCGATGGTGCTTAATATAGGACAAACCTTAGATGAACTGGTCTTAAATTTCTAGCGAGAAAGTTGGTTTGACCAAAACTGGACCCGAAACGGTCTTAGGCTTTGATCTCTTATGAGAGACTTGGCATACTCGTAAACAAACGAAGCTGTATGGACGAAGAAGCGGAGGAGGCTTGAAAGGGAGTATTTTTTTTTAATGCAAAACTCATTTTTCTCTAAATTTTCTCTTACAATTTCCATGAAACTTTCTTAAAGGTGTTTTTATACTTATAATTGAACCTCGTATAGAACTGTTTTATTCAAATCAGATTTTCTCACAATACACTTGACGTATTTCGATGAAATATCATATTTTGAAACTTTAAAAAAAAAATAATTTTTCAAAATAAAAAAAATTTTAAGTTTAAAATAAAAAGATATTTTTTTTTTACAAATTTTGAATGCAAAGTTTCAATAATGCCAGTTTTAAGCAATATCAAAGATATATTTTATTATAATTTAAGGGAATTGAAATCCTGTTCCCTCACAAACACCAAACTTCAATGCTAATTGATAAGTCTTTTGTTAAAATTTCAGCAATAACAAAAAAAAAACAGTAGTCAAATTATCTCGATATAATCCGATATCATTTTGATGATTGTGTTTCAAAAGCACCACGAAATTGCTTCCTTTGATTAATTTCTAAAATAAGCTTACAATGCACTTAGTCGTCATGTAAGGACATAATACGCAATTACTTAAGCTCCAATACCTCACTATCAATCAATTATTAAATATCAAAATATAATTGGAATTGCAGGATATTCAGGGATACAAAAGCGATAATCATCTTGGAGTTGTTCATCCAAAATGTATTCAACGCATTTCAATTATATAGAAACAATGCACACACCACACTTGAATTGTTAAAGGCTAATTACGTTATAGTATAGAAACTAAATTGATAAAACTAATTTAAATAGTTTAAAGAGTCAGTAACTTATGTATTTCGGTGACCTTATAGAAAATATTTAAATATTTTGAAGGTTCATGGAATAAATAATTTGTTGAGGAAAATTCTCAATTTTAGTCAGTTTCATAGATGTCCTTAGTTTAGCCCGTAAAATATAAGCCGATTATTTTAAGTTTAAAACCAAAAACGCAGATCACTTTAAAGTATTCATTATACAGAGTAATTCATTTCTTGGTTTAAAATTGTCAAAATCAGCTGTCATCTGAAGTATTTTAATATTAGTTGAATGTTTGCCATTTACGATAATGGATCCCTTAACAATCGAACAACGGAAATAATTAAATCTTACTACAAAAGTGGGGTTTGCAACAACAGGCAAAAAACACCGATTTTTTTAACAATATTTTATTCAGCAATGGACACATTTTTGAGCATATTAAAAACTAAGCGGCTGTTTAAGAAAAAGACTGAGAAATGTGTTGAGACATCTTATAGGAAAAGGATTAGCAAAAAAAAAGTTTAATTCGATCCAGCCCTTGCCTATGTCGTTGATATGCTCAACATTGAACAAAGAACAAAAAAAATCGGAAGCTAGTGTCGAAAGAGAACGAAACTTTGCGTAGAGCCCGGATTGGCACGGAAGTAAAGCATGTACAATCATATATTTCGCATTTACAGTCATCATACAAAAAATACCAGTGGTGCGTTCTTTTTTTGACGAGAGTCGACATTTGTTGTTATGTCAAAAAAAATGTGTTGGAGTGTCATTCTTTGGATTTTTTTTTTGGTTTTTTACAAACCATTTAGGAACGATACATTTGTTAGGATTTGTTAAACTGTCAAACGACCACTTTCAATTTATTATTCTCAAATATCAAATTGAATAAAGAAGGGATAAAAGTAGGTGCGCTTTTTTTGCTGGAGAAATTCCAAAAAAGGATTTAATGAAGTAAGTTTTTGAATTCATTATCAATAAAATAACATACTTAATTAAAAAATATTTAACTTGCAGAGAAAAAAACAAGCAGAGCAAATGAAAGACAATTATTTGGTGATTGGAAATAAAAATTCATCGTCAGAATCCTGAGAAAGGTTTATCACACATTTTAGAAAAGTATTTCATTTGACTTCTCGGAGCGAGAGAAAAAGAAGTATATTGCCGATCGCTCAAATGGTCTATTGACTGATCAACAATCTCAACTCATATCATGGAGGTGAGTTTGAAATAGTAACAAATCGTAACTATTTGACACTTCAACGTGAGTTTAGGAACGCTGTTATGACGTCATATAGTTACGAACCGTAACTAATTTGGATTAAGAGAACGCCTTTTTGTTGACATTTGTTAACAAATGTCGACTATCTCTATTACTCTTACTAGTTCGCGAGCACGTGGTTTTATTCGATGTAATACATCGAAACGTTACATCGATGTGATGTATATCGATGCATGGAATAAAAACATCGATGTTTTCGATGTATCGAAAGAAAAAAGAAAACAAAGAGTTTTTAAAGCAATTGAGTTTAATACTACGTTTTCATTGGGGCAAGGTGGTGATTTTGTAGCATATATCCAAATTCAATGTAAAACTAACTCATTTCCCATACAAAATCAAATTAAGAAATTATCTCATTTCCGCCTAATTTGGCTGAAACTACGTTGCAAATTAAGTTAAACAAAATCAGACTTTCCTAATTTCAATACCATTGGGTAAAGTGAAAAAAAGCAATAGCAGTAGTGAACAAAACGAAACAAGAAAAAGAATGTTAAGGAAGCAAGAGAGGAAAAGAAGGAAGATAGCCTGGTGTCAAACGAAAATAAGAAACTTAAATGAAAACATTTTTTCTTTTAATTTCGAAATGAGCTTATTTCTGCCCCAATAGTTCAAATTAAGATTTCAATGAAACTTATCAAGAAAGCTTAGGAATTAAAAAATAAAAATTTTAAATCCCAAAACATTTTATCTAAACTTTGCATGAACAAAATTTTATTAACGTGCTTTCCTTGAATTCTATTTCGTTGCTGATTTAAAACTTGTGGAGCTATTAAAAAAAGTCTTTCTGATGGAGCTGAGCTGGCTACCAAAGTCAAATATGTATTTCTATTCTATTTTATGCATATGCAATGAATTTTACTGTAGATTCGGTACTTTGAGTGTGTTATTGTACAATGCTTGCTTCATTCGATGCATCGAATGAAATATTACCATGCATCGTTAAATTATTATTTTTACTTGCCATCTGAGGTGATGGCCGAGGTCATGCCTTAATATAAGATTGAGTTGAGCAATATTGTACACTTTGTAATTATTATTAATAAAAAGATGAATGAAGTAATCTATAAACTTTTTAATCTAATAAAGTATAATGCTAACTATATAAAATACAATTGAATAACAGTTTTCGAAAACTATCATTTCTTCCAATTTAAAAAAAAAGTAAGTTATTGTTTATATAGATTGCATTTTCGTAAAATAAAATATAGAACAAAATTAAAGTGTAGGCTCCCGAAAATTACGCCAGAATTTTTTTTGGAAAAAACGCCAGAATTTTTTTCTGGCTCAAAAATGGAAAAAGGACCAGAATTTTAGTTGGCAAATAAGCCGGAAATGTTGGAAATTACGCCAGATAGATGTGGAAAAAGAGCCAGAAAGGAAATGGAAATTTGGAATTTAAAAATAACGATTTGGAAAAAATGCCAGAAATGTTTTTTTTTTGCATTTTAAAGAAGACGAAATGTGTTGCGCACCCATCCCGCCCCATAACTGTTTCAGAAACATATCAAATCACCGCGAAGAGGGTGGGTTCGGCGACGCAATCGCGCCCGCCGCGCTGCCCTCGTCCGGCGCGGCGGGCGCGATTACGTTGCCGCCCCCCCTCCGCGCGGTGGTTTGATATGTCTCTGAAACAGTTTAAACTTTAAATTGAAAAGGTGTCAACATTTTAAGGGGCTTTTATTTGTAACCAATAAAAAAAATTAAACAATAAGTATCACAACATTAAAAAAACAAAACTAAATTATGTTACTAAATGTACACTTGCAACGTGTGGTTGGTTGGATTAAAGAAAAATTAAAATAGTTGATAAAAAAAAAAATGCTTTTTTTTCATAAAACCTCCCATAATTATTTTTTTAAGTCCTTTTCAAGACATATTTGAAGAAACTAATGCTTCTTCAAGTAAGCTATAGCTTTTTTTAGTTAGTTATTGTAAGTTTTGTAAGCGAAGAATAGCTTTTCGATAAACAGTATAGCTTCCTTTAGTTAATTGTTTGCCCTACTCATATAATCTATGACCAGTTTTCGCTTTCAGAGAGCCAGCAAAAATAGGTGTTATAGGAATCAATAAGTAGGAAGCTATTTTAACGAAACTAAAAGCCTTTCATAGTAAGTTATTTTTTCTTTATGGAGTTGTTCTAAGGCCGTTTTGATATTGTTTGTGGTCGGTTATTGTTTTCATAAAGCATGCGAAGAAAAGCCCTAAGAAAACTAAAATAACTTGTCAAAAGTGCGCCAAACAAGTTTCTTTAAGACTAATTAAAATTACTATAGAAATAAATCAATAGTTTCGCTTGACTCTTATGAAAACTAAATTGTTACTTGGGGTAGGGGTGTCTGCTATGATTTCCCGACAGCATTAGCATTTATAATTTGCCTGTGCATCTGCCACTGCCTACCATAACTGTAAATAAAGTACAGCAATTCATATAAAATACAGTTTTCATACTCTTTTTCCAAAATAAGAAAAGGAAAAAAACGCAAGAATATTTTTTCTAGCGTTTTTGTCCATATCTGGAAATGGAAAAAATGACAAAAATTTTGTGGAATATAGGCCTGAAATCTGAAAAAGAATGTCAGAAAACTTTGGCTTTTTTTCCTAGGAAAAAAGGCCAGAATTTTGTATGAAGAATTTTCTGGCGTTTTTCAAAAAAAAAAAATTCTGGCGTAATTACCGGGAGCCAAACTGTACAGTGTACATAAAAGCATCAATTACGGATTTCCAAGAATTTAAATGCAATTTGTTTTATTATCAACCATAAAAACGACATGTAAACATTTATAAAATAAACATCGGCATTTCTGCATGTTTGTACAGGGTGCGCCAGAGAAACTTACTTATTTGAAAAAATTCCCGCGCGGTCAGTTGGGCGGGTAGAGGGGCGAGAGGGGGCGCATCTGGAGGGGGAAGTTCCCAAGTTTGTTTCTCCCTCCAGTCAGTTGCCATCATGCTCTGGTCTAGAGAGCAGCGGGCCTTCGCAGTTGAGAGCTTCTTTTCTAACGGTCGCTCACTTGTTGCTACGCAACGTGCCTTCCGCGCACGTTTTCCAGATTTGACTCCATGCGATTTCTTTTTATGGGGTTATTTGAAATCCCTGGTTTATGTCAATCGACCACGGACCATAGCACACCTCAAGAACAACATTCGCGACGCCATTGCCAACATACCGATTGATATGCTGCGAAGAGTGGATACGAATTTCAAAAATCGACTTCATCAGTGTATGCGCAATGGGGGTCGCCATTTATCCGATGTCATTTTAAAGACTGCATAAAAAAAAAATTGGGATATTGTATTCTCAAATAAAAAAAAAATTTAAAACAATAACTGAAGTACTTTTTTTTTTATTGACCTTTCAAATAAGTAAGTTTCTCTGGCGCACCCTGTACATAAATTAAATCGCGGCAAAAATAAAGTAATGAACAATAATTAAAATAGATTTTAATATGTTGTTGGTTTTATATATTAATAATTAACAATATGGTTGCAATTCAAATAAACTTTTGTTCTTTTCATCAAATAATTAAGGTTAAGCATGAATTGAACAAAATTCTTGGAACGGACCAATGTATCACACAACATCCCATCAGTGCAGTAATGGGAAAAAGGCGATACTAGCCCATGAAATACTCGTACTACCATAGGTTTGCGATGGCTAATTTCGTTAGTTTGCAGGCGTTTCTTTATTAAAAGTTTAAATCATTTTGCACTTTTACGCTAATCTCTTTGGACCCTCGAAAATCGCAACACTTACACATTTGTTTCTGTTATCCAAAGTCAAGATATTTAGGTTACGATTTAAATAATTTTTTTTTTTCCACACAAAAAAAACGTAGCTATTTTCAAAAACACCTCTTCCCTTCATCATCATCCTGTGTCATTGCGTAAAAAATTACTTCAGCTCCAGCCCTTATTGCAAACACTAACCTTTACCATTAAACAGACACAAAAATAAAAATCTTTTAACCTTTTCTGCCATGTCGGTGTAGTGTCCATTGAGAAATCAATTCCGTACAATCCGACATCCGGCCTGACCCAAAACAAATGAACCATTAAGTAAATATTATACAACCTCATACCACAGTTAATTTGATTTTGCTTTGAAAATCCTTAAAGACAAAACTGCCCTTAAACTTAACAGTATTATAGTCCTAAAATTTTATTTCCCTCAGATAACCTCTTGGTGTTGCAATATAATACCAATGCGAGGACACAATGTGGATATAAAGATAGTCCTTAATATTAAGCTGGGTAAGGGTACCCTACCTACGAAAATAGAGATAGGTTATCACAAGCAAACAAAAAAAGGTCAAACCGAATTAAGCCCCAAGTTATTATGCATTATATTATAGTAACTGCTTCAAAGGACTTTTCAAAAAAAATCTTTTCTCCGAACTCACACGGGTAACAATATTGTCAAAAGATAAATGACTGGAATCAGTTAGGAGAAAAAAAAGATAAAACACTCATGAACTGAACACACACATACTTCTGTTTATATGGTATTCGATAACGAAACGAAACAATCCTGCAAATCTTGAAACGAAGAAAATTCAGACTCTACCCACAAGTGAGGTGTCAGGTAGGTACTAAATCTATTTCCATATGGGAAAACTAAAGGGAATTGTAACGAAACGCTGTTGTTTGGCAAGCCATTTTTCATTTCATCTCGGAGCAAAAATAGGTATCTTTGATCCACCCACACATAAATGGTATGTGTAATGTGTTTCGAGAGCTAATCTGAAGAGCTTCTAAAACTGACCATGTTTTTTCGCTTTTTTATGATTATCCTAACACTAAAAAGGCTTAACATTTAACCGAAGTGCACAAATTTAAAACGCTTAAACGGTTAAATTTTCGGTGATTCACGGAATACACTTCTTACACACACACACACAATGTAAAAGCCAAGTAATTTACATTTGTATTTGGGGTTATAGGTACTACACATAAGGCAAGTAATGGATTCGTGCAAAAAAAATAAAAATTGAGATAACAATCACACCATATTTCCTTACGATGATGGAGAAATCGAAAAAGTGGGTCAAGAAATTTCATATGTCTGTCTGTCTGTTCGCCCCACTGGATCCTGAATGGACGACGGGTCGATTTGCTTCAAATTTGGTATTAAGTATTTACTTGGACGTCGTCCATCAGAAAACATTTTGCTCTAAGCTCAAAAACAACGGTACCTGTCATCTGTCACTGATTTTCCCGAAAACGGCTCTAAGGCCGGGTTTCCATTTGCAAGAAAACTTCTGCAATAAATGTCCGATAGTCTGTCCGACAGTGAATTGCAAGTGGAAACTACCAAGCAAGTTCTATCGCGACAGTACTTTCATAACTTCTTGCGAGTATTTGCAAGTGCAATTAATTAAACACTTTTGCATTGACTCGCGACAGTTCTTGCAGCTTATCGAAACAGTTTCGTATATCTCGCGCAAGTGGCTGAGTAAAATAAAAAGTCGTGAATGGCCTCGCAAAGAAGTTATGCGTTTAATTGAAGCTTACGAGCGTAATCCATGTTTCCTTCCAAATCAATTGCGGTCATGCGAGTGAAATTGAAGTATTGCTGAGCATCTTCTATATTTAAGTCGTTTAATAAATTATAGAAGGCACCAGCTTCCCGTCTTCTCAAAATCCAATCTCGAACCCAAGTTGATCTTTTTTTCTTTTTTAATAATAAAATTATCATCGCAGCTGCTAATCGTTGACGTCTTCTCGCCATGACTTCACAATTTTAAGTAAACAACCACATTTCTAGCGACATTAATTGCTCTCCTGGTGTAAATACATCTGCAATAAATTGCGACAGTATGATGCGCGAGCTTCTTGCAAGACATTTATTGCAGAAGAAATTGCAAGAATTTACATGACAATGTAAACGCAAGTGCAAGAAACTTCTGCAAGACTTCCGCGAGTTGACTTGCAAATGGAAACGCGGCCTAACGATTTTGATTAAGCTTTTAGAATTCTATTTTTTTTAAGACATTTTATCTTTTGATTGGAACAGATTTTTCATAAATTTTTAAAATGAAACTTTTTTCCATCACCTCAAATTTTTTCGTTATGTCTGTCTCATGTCGCAATATGGCGGCGCCAATGCAATGGCTAGCATCAGCTGACCGTTAGAGCATTTTTTATATTCTCACTTCATTCGTATATTTTTGTGTTTTGGTTTTGGTCATTGTAATGATTTTAATTTTGTTGTTCACTTGATCGTGATGGACAACGATAAAGCTAAGCTAGAGAGTTAAATAAACCGGTCAACAAGAGAAAAACCAAGAAAGGTGCGGAAATATCCGACTATGAATTAATTTTACGCCGTAAGAGAGTGTTGAGAGTTGCGGGATTTTATGCATGCTTGTAGAGAAAGGAAAGAGCCTCTGCCAAGTTAATCAGCAAAGTTATTCAATCGTCGAAAAAAATGTTTTGCAATAACAATCAAACATGGCGTTACTATGATAGCGAAGACGAAAAAATTTGATCTGAAGATGCGACAATTTTGCTCGTTCACGTAGCCACCGAGATGGAAATGGGCCTCATCAGTCAAGTTGATTATTAGATAAAATTCATGCAATGCATTTTAAGGACCCAATCAGCAAATACACGACGTTGTTGATGATCAGCCGGCTTGAATTCTTGTGTTAACTGAACTTTATAAGCCTTAAGACTCAAGTCTTTATGCAAAATACGGAGTAATGACGATGTTTGTGGAATTCCCAATTCCAAGGAACGACTAAAAACAACACTTTGGGCTACAGCAGCAATATTCTCAGTTGTTCTCAAGCGATGTGCACGGGTTTTATTCCTCGCTAACTTGTCCCAACAGCTCAAACTTTTCCACCAATTTCTGAATAGCGGTCCGACAAGGTGCTTCACCACGACCAACAAAATTTTTAGTCTTAGCCGTCTCTGCAAAATTTCCACTATTTTTTTAAGTGATTTTAATAATTTCAATGCGTTGTCGGAGCATGTAGTGTTCCATTTTTATTAATGGCGTATAATTTTTACTTGTCAAATGTCAAAAAATACAGCTTCAGAAATGACAACTACCGAAATTGCGGGCTATTTAAAATAACCACTCTTTTTGGAAAACCCTTTAAAAAAACTAAAAATTTAAGCCATTAAAGGAGAATGCCAAAAAAACCCATCGTCGATTATTTACATTGCAAATGTACGAGTACCTTTTCTTAGTAGGTACTCAAACCAATTGTTATTAACATGAAAAAATGCATAGATATTCAAGTTGGAAAAATTGTCATGGCCAGTCCTGGGGACTGTGTCCTTTAAGTGTCAAGTATTTTTGTTTTAAGCTGGCGTCAGTTCTTATGTGATGTAGAGGAAATTTCATTGATTATCGAGCAAAAAGTTAACCGCTTTCAATTAAATATATCCCATAAATGGCAAATTTACTTCCGAACTGTTCTTTGATCAGTAAAAATGTGATCCGCTCTCTTAGCCAAAATGTCCATACTGGTGAAAATACGTCAACTTAAATATGGCAGAGAAGTATCCTTGATTAATCAGATATAAATTATGCTTGAAATATTAAACGGCAACAACAGGCATAAATTGTTCAAGTTCACTAAATATCTTAACCCATTGAATCTTCAAATCTAATCATGAGGTTAAAGGCCAAGTTGTGTGAGACCCCATCTAAGATAACTCGATCAAGTAAAGGGCGTCCTTAATCAATCTGGTGTGTGAATTAGGAGGTAACTATTTATTCACTGAACCAACTAGTCTGGTATGTTAGTTGATGACTTAGTTCACAATAAAAGCGTCATTTTAAGTGCGAGTAAACTTATTTCAAAGAAACTCTCAAGACCTCCTCCAAAGACATAAAAATAATAAAAGCTAAGTCCATTTGAAAAATCTGCTTCCCGAAAAAAAATCGCTTTTTCTTTTTTTAAATATATGTAAATAAAACAAAAGGAATGTGTTGACACAAAAATATCCTTTCACTAAACAAAAGAATGTTTTCAGCACATCTCACAACTTTTGAATTCAAACAGCAATCACAGAAAATTCAGAACTTTGAAATTTATTTCTTCCACGTAATCACTTTAGAAAGTTCAACTTATGAAACCCTTCATATGCTTCCCACCCCATATACCCGCACATATCCAAGTTAAAAGAACTTTTCCAATTTGAATTCAATGTCATACAAAACATCAAACATCTTGAAAAATACTTGAAATTATGTTTTTTAAAATCAATCTCAATTGTTCTCTCAACAAAAACCTTCGGAAAATTTTAATGAACGACCTCTAACCTGCAACACATACAAAAAAAAAAACTCCTTCATTCAAGTAAGAAGTAAGTACGCACCATAGTGAACACTGTACATGTGGGCCAATAGCAAGTTAAACACAACCAAACCCATCCTTACAGGATATAATGTAGGTACCACCTCTAGGTAGGTATACCTACACAAAAGTTCACGCTTCAATGTCATTTGAACTTGTGTCTTACCAGCTAGCGAAACGCCCATTAGAATCCTCATGCTACATCGCTTATGGCAAGTTACAAGTCCTTGAACGTGGCCATTAATTCCCGACTGATCCTTTGGGGACACGAATAAACGAAAAAGAAAAAGGGAAAAATTAAAAAAAAACCACCGCCCGACATCTGGTGAAAAATTAAATTAAAAAAAATTGTCCCTTAAGTCCTTCATTTTGATAGAGAAGGATATCATCACATCCAACCACATTTTTTGGTATGCAAAATAAAAATGAATGTTTCCATGATGTCTATCTTTTTGTGTGTGTGTGCGTATCTCTTCCTAATTAAAAACGAAATGAAGACCTAATTAACACAAAATATGTAAACGCACATTGCTGAGTTAATTGCTGAAATCCTTATCCCAAATGAGCTTTAAATATTGTTCCATAAATAATGCTCCTATCTCTGTAGACCATTACAATGCATGGAACAAGGACGAAACACTCCATAAAAGATAACCCCACACACATATGGTCTGGTCCGGTCGTTGAATTTGAAAACAAAAAGTTTTCTAAAACATAAATTTTAATGAAACGCGTTTTTAAGGGAATAAGAAAGAGAGAGAGAGAGAGAGAGAGGAAAGGAAATGATTCTTATTTATATACATACATGTATTATGTCGTTATGTCCTTTAATTCACAAGACGCACGGTTTGCCTACTCCAGACCGCTACAAAGTAAGCCATTTTTTTTTTGCTTACCATTTGCTGAGCTGCAATGATTTTAATGTTTAATCCTCTTAAGATACTTCTAATTTCCTCTAAAATAGAACTTTTCAATTCACTATGTACTTTAAAAACCTTATTATTTATGTCACAATCACAACACACTATGCACACTTATACTAGACACTCTTCCGTTTTTAGGTGTTTTAAAATTTTTTTTAAATCTTTAATTCAGAAAAAAAGGATTCGGATACGGCATGAGTTGAACATCCATTTAAATATCACATACATTTACCCAAAAAATCACTCATGTATCTGACGAATAGCAGAACACATCGTAAAGATACCTACATTTTTAAAAACACAAATATTTCAGGGGGTAACCTGAACCTGGGTAAGTGTGAAGCACTCTCTCGAAAACACTCCAACTATAGCAGTGAATTTTTTGTTGTTAAAAGGAAACTATGTATACTTCAAAAATCCACTAAAAAAAAAAAACACCACGTGCGTGGTGGTGCAGCATTTTTTGGTCAGTAGCAAATGTTGCCTTTGTGCTCAAGAACTTTTCGAAAATATACGTTCCGACACGAACCCGATATGTTTCGTTTACACATCAAAAATACTGAATTATTCTGTAACATAGATGAGACCGTTCATCTTGAATGAAACTCTTTCACTAAAATTTCGGATCACCCTCCGATATGGCTGAGTAAGGAGTTGGACGTTCTGACAATCAGAAAAGATAGAGGTGTTGACTGTTGAGTGAGTGTTGCCGTTTTATTTTTCAGAGAGCAACGGGAAAGATACTTAATCATACTGGAAGAGACTGCTCGAAATCACAGTGCGCAGAATTGAAACTGAAGTATTTTACAGTTTGGAACACGTGTTTTGAATACACTGGGTGGGACTTGTTGAATATACTTACTTTCTGTGCAGACCACTGTTTTTGTTTTGTTTGCAGACATGCATTTATAGTTCAAGGTCATATTCGGTGTATCTGGTTGTGAAGAAATCAATATCTTCAATATAGATCAAGTAAATTAAGTGTGAGTAAGTTGTTTAAATGGGATAACTGGGGTTACAAAACTTTAGTGCTGTAGGCAGGGGTTTGAAAAAAGTGAAAGACACGCGTGCAATTGCTGAAGTGTGGAAAGAATTTCAGCTACTTTCCGACATTTTATTAGAAGTGAATGAAAAGACTTTGGTTCTTTGGATGTTCTTGTGTTTTGACAAAAATTACAAATTAAACTGGGTAATGCATTTTATATTCGTCTAGTACGGCTGGAGAGCACATTTATTTTACTAACTTAAATCCCGAAGTACCTAAGGCACAAAGTTGTAGGAACTAAATTGCTGTTTAAAATGTAATTTGGGATTGGTAAACTATCCCACATTCGTGTTGTGAGGCTGAAAAAGAAATGTCTGAAATTAGACTAAGGATTCAACTGATGGGCATTTTTATCAAAAAGTCACGATAAAATAATTTGAGGCGAATTGTAATACATATTATAAAAGTTATACCTACATGTAACGAAATCTTTAAGTATTCTATCGATTTGTACGGTAAGACCATGCACGCTCCCAAGTACAAGGGAAGTCATTATACTCTGTATTCTAATTAGATTTGTTGAACACCTCAGTTTCGTTTTTACAATTTCATGTTGTCCCAGTATACAGCAAAATAGTAAAAAGGGAGACGGAGTCAAGATAGAACCTAGTGGTACACCATGTAAAATTATATTTTATGAAAACCATACTGGAACTTACATAATTATAAGGATGTTTTTATTGCCTGAAATATTTGGTAAGAAAAACATCGATTTGATTGGCCAATAATTCTAGACTGAAAAAAATCATCAATCAAGGAACAAAAAGGAGCTTCATCCGGTTGGAAAGAAAATAGCTTGAGAAGAATGGATATTATTCTACCTAAAAAAAAAAGCGATTTCCTGTACAACTATGTACGTATACAGAATTACAATTATAAATCGTCTATTTGAATAAGCATTTACCACATAACCTATCAATTAAAAAAAACACAAAATTAAATTTAATTGATATATCGACACAATTTTAATAATTATTATGGAAAGCCCACAACAATGTCAAAAGATTCCAATTAAATAGATTAATTCAACGTCTACACTACAACATTGAACTATTCAATTAAAATTAATTTTAAGCTTTTCAACCTCATTACAATTAAATGTGTTTATGTGTGTGTTTGTAAAGATTTATTATTAAATCGTTACCTACAGACAATTGCCGGTAGGTAATCCTAATTGCCAGAGCAACCAAGCCTCAGGTGGTGGGATAAAACACAATTATCAAGAAGACCTGACTGTACTGCAGGTTTTTACGTAAATGAATAAATTAAGGACACAACCTTTTTTATTTTTATCTAAAAAAAAAAAAAAAATTATTTTAGCTTTTAAATTCA
Organism: Platycheirus albimanus; assembly: GCA_916050605.2. NCBI lineage: Eukaryota > Metazoa > Arthropoda > Insecta > Diptera > Syrphidae > Platycheirus > Platycheirus albimanus. The sequence goes on from OU696697.1 coordinate 147,332,603, forward strand.
TCAATTCTATTTACAAAATGTCTTTTCAAGGATGAAATTAATTAGCAGAGCCTTGAAGAAAACTAAAATCACAAAAAAGGGTGTAATTTGAAGAAATTAAATCTGCAAAACGTGCGAGTTTAAATATTAGCATTTTGTCCCTTGCTGCGGTAGTTGCTGTGCGGTGCTGTCTAAATTTTGGTTAACAGCTCAGGGATTTCAGTTTGACAATAATTTAATGGCTTCTCTTGAAGGCAAGCTGGACTGGTTTTATTTCTATTCTCGTCCTGGGCATTGTCCTGGCCAATAATATTGTAATATTTGAAATGCTACGACTTTTTCTTCTTTGATGTATCTATATAAGCTCTGTGCAAGGTTTGTTTATTCAAGACACAGTCAGCAAGCTTTTATTACATGGAAATAGTAACCTTTAGTTGAGTTTGACCTTATAACTCTCCCTTTAAAAAAAAAGGTTATTGCCCCTAACCGAATGACTTTAGTTGGCTGGGAGTTGGAATAATGTAATTCTTAAGAGGAGGCTATGAGATATGTATGCGCGGCGTAGTGATTTTAGTCGCCAAGATAGAGTGGTCTGATCTACAACTTGTTTTTTGTGTGCAAACCTCAGAGAAGTGTATTTATACACCAGAAAGCATTGAGGGGATTCGAGATGCTATTGTTCGCCCTTCCAGGATTTCTTACCTGAAGCTTGAGTTGGAAGAGATGGAGCTGGAAGTTGTCAATCTTCAGTAGTCACTGCACACACATCAAGAGCTCGCATGGACTTTATGGGTGACAGGTTCTTCATATGCACCTCATTTACTTGCGATTATGGGTAGGTACTATAAGGCAAGTTATGCATACATAAAAAAAATTCGGCTATCAAACATAACATAACGATGGTGGAGAAGCCGAAAAAAGTGGGTCCGACAATTCTGTCTTTCTGTCTATACCGTCACACATTGGAGCAAGTTCGACCGACCAAGTCGTGCGGATTGCCCAAAATAATAGCCGCAAGACTCTGAAAGCCCTGTAAAAACACATTCGAACCAACAACGTCAAAATTCTTGAAGCAATTCTTAAAAGAATGAAAAAAATATTTTACAAAAAAGCTTAGAAAATGTTTGGAGTGTGACAGTAGCCACCTTCTGGCCGACAAGTATCTTTAATTGATTTAAAGACACTAAGTAGTGTCCAGTACACGGGTCAAGGGTTAAAACCATGACAAAATAGAAAAATTCGTTGCTTTCAAACAAAATTGGTAGGTATACCAAGAACAAGAATTTTACTTCACACTTGGTCAAAGTCACAGTCGATGTTTCAAGCTCAGGTTGATATTATTAATATAAGTTTAAGAAGATCTGTGCCTTTCTCTGACAGCTTAGTAAAGTCTCCAAAATGGTGACACAAGGAAAATAATTGGGGATTTTGGTTGATGTCTTGAATAATGGTAATGTTTGCTAGAATATTAGAACTGGTAAACAAATACCTTACCTAACAATAAATTCGGGATAATAAATTTGGAAAAGGTGTAAGTGTGTGGTGTCACGACAGTGTGAATAATTTTCAATGTTTAATTTTATTTTTTTAGAAAAAAACGTCGAAAGAATATTTAAATAACTGCCTCTCTTTCCGTTTATAAAGAATTTCAAAAAAATTTCACATTTTTATATTCCTTAACAGAAGAAATTATATTCTGAAGTTCATTTAAGTAGGTATGTTGTTTTTCCAGATGATTGAAGTTTTTCTTGGAACCTTATTTGTTTTAGTTTTCATTTCCATTTAGTAAATTAAAATGCCATTTTTTCATACAAATTCTCTTCACCGAATTCTACTGAAATATATATATTTTCTACAAGTAAGGAAATTGCATTCAACGATAATAATAGAATTCCATTCACATTGCACCAAAAAGAAATCACTTCTTTTTGAACGTGAACTTCAATTACGTAACTTCAATTCAATCTCGTAACTTGAGTTATTTGGTTGTTTAAAACATATTTTCAACAGAAGCAGAGTCAAAACAAAAAGAAATAAAATGCACGACTCTATCGCACGAATTTGCTTTGAAGCTAAACAAATTAAAAATAGTTTCTGAAATTCTTTTATTTTAATTTAAGAGTTTTCTCAGAAAAACTGAGTATGCAATACAATTTAAAAACTAAATATCTATCTAGGAAAAAATAATATTGGAAATCGTTCGAACAGTTTTTTTAAGGCTATTTTTGAAAAACTTTTCGAAAAAATATTTTGAAATTTGTTTGAGTATGTAAATATATGGAAATTTGTAGTGTACATCTCAAAAATAATATTAAATAAAGTGCACGACTGGGTCGTACGAACTTGCTCTAATGTGTTAAATTGGTCTTGGGTGTTTGAGATTTTGGGAAAAAAGCGTTGAAAAAATCATATGAAATTTTATAAATCACTTAAAAATCAATACCTTGACCGTTTTTTGGAGAAAATGAAGTAAGCCATCAGGTTTCTTTTACGTTTTTGAATTTTTACGAAAAAAATTTTCAAAATCGTTGGACCAGTTTTTTCAAAAAACAGTTTTTTTTGAAAAACTTTTCGAAAATATATTCCAAATTTTTTTTGAGTATGCCAACTTCTAGCACTTTGTAGTTTTTATCAGAAAAATAAAATTAAAAAATTATAGGTTATACCGTTTTTGGAAAAAACTAAAATTAAAAAAAAATTTTGAAACTTTTTTAAAAAACTCAAAAAAACTTTTTTTGGAAAATTTTCAAAATTATATTATTTCTTTTATAAGAGGGCTTCTACATTAAAAGTTTCATCGAAATCCGTCAAGTGACTTACGAGAAAACCGGATTTCAAAAAACCGGTCCTATGGGAGGTACCGTTATAAGACTTTTCCCGAAAAATCTATTCCAACCAAAACATAAAGTTTCCACAGAAAACACAATTCAGAAAGTTTTATCAAAATCGTAGGAGCCGTTTTTGAGAAAAATTAATTTTTCACAAAAAATCGTATGGCAGGTACCGTTAGTTTTAGAGCTAGAATGCTAATTCCAAAAACCCCTCTGTAGGACGTCATAATAATACTATGTACCAAGTTTGAAGCAAATCGGTCCAGCCGTTTAGGCTGTAGGTAACTATACAGACAGACAGACACACGGACAGACAGACAGACAGACAGACAGACAGACAGACAGACAGACAGACAGAATTGTGGGACCCACTTTTTTCGACTTCTCTATCATCGTAATGTCATGTTTGATTGTTAGAATTTTTTTTTTTTTTTTTACGAATGCATAACTTGCCTTATAGTACCTATAATCGCAAGTAAAAAATTCAATACACCCGTTTCCTACATATTTCTAAAACCAAATTTTTTTTTTTTGAAAAAATTATTAAAAACCAAAAAAAAAATTTTTCAGAGTTTTGAAATGCCATATTAATAAAACTATGAATTGCTTCCTGTGTCCAAAAGTTTACTGAAATCGGATTTCTAGGTTACGAAGAAACTTGATTTGAAATTACTGGTTCTATTAGAGGTACCGTAGAACCCCGTGTCGTAGTGGTTTGGTTAGTTTGTCCGACTGTCACGCCGAAGGTTCTGGGTTCGATACCTGATGACTCCATCTTAGTAAAGTTCTTTTCCGGAGTACTGCCTCTTGCTAAGAAGTGACAAATCCTCCAAGATTAATTAATGTCATAGAAATTGCTTCTCTGTTAGCCGTTCGGATTAGGCAGTAAATTGTAGGTCCCTTCCATTCCTGCAAAATATCAACGCACTCAGGAATGGTTGAGAGTTTAAGTCACAGGCCTAGGCCCCGCTTATAACGATTGTGCCAACAATTTATTTAATTTTTATGAGAGGTACCGTTATAAGACAAATTTTGAAAAATCTGTCTGAAAAAAATAGCATTCTGAAAGTCTTATCAAAATCGTTAGAGCCGTTTTCGAGAAAATCAATATTTGTCTTCATGATTGTATGGCAGGTATACCGTTATTTGTCGACCTAGAGCAAAAATACAAAAAGACTATCCTCGGGAATTCCACATAATTACTAAATACCAAATTTGAAGCAAATCCGTCCATCCGATCAGGCTCTAAAGGGGCGAACAGACAGACAGACGGACTTCTCTATGCTACGTTTACATTTAGGAACTAAGAATAATATTGAACGCTGTCACGCCGAGAGTTCTGGGTTCGATCCCTATATATTTATGATTTCACGTGATTTGGGAACTAATTTTCCCCAAAATGTGGTTGAAATGAGGTAAATTTGAAATGAGAAATTATATGGGAAATATCTTAATTTATAATTTCCAAGAAGGACCTTAACGCAATAACACAATGCAGAAAAAGGCGATATAATCGTGCATATAACAAAACCACAAAAAAATTCTCTAATCCTCTTTGGGGATCAATTCAATTTTTTGGGACCTTATCTCATTTTTAAAATACAGCCCCATTTTAGACGTGTGTTTTTTAATCTGGCAGTACTTTTTTCGGAGTTGCTCCTTTTGACAGCTGCTGTCATTTGACTTATGCTCAATTTCGTTTGCCATTTCATAAATGAATAGACTTACTCCAGAACAACTTTTGCAAATCGTGCAAATTTATTAATAAAATAGATGACTTGGATATCGTTACAGAATGTAATAGGGTTTTCACACCGACCCGAAAACCCGGTTTTCGGCTAAAAGTTTACGAAAGCCTGAAAATCATTCACACCGGACTTTTCAAGTTTTCGTTTGACATTTCACTTCGTTTTTACAACAACTGACTACCAAATTTTGAAATGAAAATATTTTCGGCTGCTATGATTGATTTTTTTTGTTTGACGTTTATGCGCTTTTTAGATGTGTTTGGAAAGAATCACAAGAAACTTAGGTGTGTTCTGAAAGAATCACAACAAACTTAGGCGTGTTCTAAAAGAATCGCAACAAACTTAGGTGTGTTTACTTTGTATTCCAACAAGTTTTCGACAGGTTTTATATAAAACTAGTTGTTTTCGAAAAAGTTGTGTTTAGCAAAAATGTATGGTAAAACTTGTGTTTTCGTTCAGGTTTTGGGGTTTTTCAACGAAAACCGTGTTTTCAGCTCGCTGTGAAAACCCTATAAGATCCATTAAAGAATGACGTTAATTTTACACTCATTATAAACTTTATTGTTGACAATAGTTAGATAACCATTTTGAATAAAAGAACGCACTTCTGTGGGGCGTTTTTTTATGATGGTAGTTATGTCAAAAATAGTTGTTGAGATGCCATTTAATTTATTGAGGGTATAAATTAAACATCGTAATAGGGCTTTCACACTGGACCAAAAACTCAAAAAGTTTTCGAAACCTAGTTGGATCATTCACAATGAACAGAAACTAGGTTTGGTTTGACGTTTTATGAATATGTGAGTGCTTGAAGGTACTTTTTCCAAAAAATCCCTTCATATTTAGTGAAAATCCCACTCAAATAAGAAATACACCTCGCTTTTTTTCTCTTTTGTCTGTAAAAATCCCATACTCTGAGAACACTACACTGTTTTATCGACGAGTTGATGGTGCCAAAAGATCAGTTTGTTTTCACCATTGCATTTATAAACTATAGTATTCCCACTTGAGGTGCGCCATCTATCGACGAAAAACTAAGCTCTAGAATACAATGGGAAGCAAAAACAACAATTTCCACCATTTTAATTGTTGTTGTTGCTTCCCATGGTATTCTAGAGCTTAGTTTTTCGTCGATAGATGTCGCACCTCAAGTGGTAGTACTATAGTTTATATATACAATGGTTTTCACATATTTGCGATGGAGTTTTATCAAAAACTACTAGTTTATGAAAGAGAAAAATGTATGGTAAACCTTGTGCTTTTGGTGTTTTGGTGTAGGTTTTGAGGTTTTAGACAAAAACCGAGTTTTTGATCCAGTGTGAAAAGCCTATAAGGGTTCCGACATCGTGAAATTGGAAAGCTTAAGCGCCATAAATTTTAAGAACACCCCTCTGAAATTATCATCTTGGAAATATAAATGTTCAATTCCAGAACAGTCTGAAAAAAAACAACCACAAATCACTGTCGTGTAAGGAAGTCGTTGAAGAGCTTACATACAAAATTTTGATAGTTATCATATAACTAAGAAGGTAAAAAAAATGTCGGACGCTAACACCGCCGCCGTTTAGTTTTATGACGCTGAATGAAAGCCTATTGTTATAGATTGTTAGAATTATAGAACTTTTGATTTAATAAAGCAATTTCTTTGAGAAACCTTTACTGTTCCTGAATTAAGTTAGGAATTTTCTCCGAAATAGTCCACCCACTATGTAAGTGCTGTTTGCATGAGGATTTTCAAAATTTTAAGGCGTCTTTTTTAGCAGGAAAAAGTTGAGGAATGTAATTCCCCCATTCTTTTATTTTAGCTATTCAAAGTTTCTTTGGACTTAGGTTTTTATAAATCTTAATAAATTAACCATTTGTTTGCCTTTGTTCAGCTCTTCCATCGACTTTCTCATGAAGAAGACATAAACTTAGGGCAAAAGGACACTTTGAATGTATCGTCAAGGCTAAAGTGGAGGCGAAGAAAGAAAAACAACATATATACAAGGGTGCAAATTTTCATCAGTATTTGAGTCAATCAAGTTCATGTCAACGTAGGTATAGAAAAGACAATGATATTGTGATGTGACATAAATGAAAGTTAACTTTTGTCCATGGAAATTCTTCATTTCCAGAAAATTAGGTTTTTCAAATTTGCTTGCTCCTTTGGAAGATGATTGTAAAATGATGTTTAAAAAACATATAATGTATAGTGTATATATGAAATATGTTGTATTCATGTGGTTTTTTATTCTTGTATAACCTACACATGAGTAAATCCAAAGGACAACACTTGCTCATCCTCAAAATATAGAGTTTTGGTGAAAGAAAAAGACATTTTTCCGATTTAGAGGATATGTGTGCCGTGCTATAAAACCAAAATGTCATAACACTTCTCTAATCAACATGGTTAGTGTTGTTTTTAGTAGGCTACACCTATATTTAGAAAAACCATTATGACAATCTTATAGGGTTTTCACACTGGACCAAAAACTCAAAAAGTTTACGAAACCTAGTTGGAGCATTCACACTGAACAAAACTACGTTTTGTTTGACGTTTCATGAATATGTGAGTGTTTGGAGGTACTTTTTCCAAAAAATCCCTCGACATTTAGTGAAAATCCCACTCAAATAAGAAATATAAATCGCTTTTTCTCTCTTTTGTCGGTAAAAATCCCATACTCTGAGAACACTACACTGTTTTATCGACGATTTGATGGTGCCAAAAGATCAGTTTGTTTTTACATACTTGCGATTGCAAGTAGATTTTGAGGAGTTTTATCAAAACCTACTAGTTTATGAAAGAGAAAAATGTATATGGGAAACCTCGTGGTTTTGGTGTATTATTATTATTATTATTTTATTTATTTGTGTTGAAAAGTTTGACAATTCATTATAATGATAACATAAATATGGCATGGATATTTCCGTCTGCCAGAGTGATCGTTACACATTGAATTTTAAGTATAAAAAATGTTCTATTAAAAATTGGGATATATAACCAAGAACATATTAAGCCTAGCTTATTTTATCCTTGGATTGCACACGAAGCATAAGTGGGATTTAATCCACTCCAAGATGGATGTTATATTCACACCGAACAATAATTTGCTAGGGTTTTCCAGGACGCTTCGCCATTTAGTATTCCATAACATTCGTTTGTGGTAATTCTGTTCTTTCCAAAATAGAGTCTCCTTATCTCTTGAAGAATGGGACATAAACCAAGGAAGTGAATAATATCCTCTCTTTCGTTGATATTACAGAGGCCACATATTCCTGTTAAATCTTCTCTGTAAGGAATAAAATTGAGATTAAGTATTTCTGTTCTCGCCCTTAAAATAAAACTAATATTTTCAATACTCAAATCATCCGTGAAATAATTACCACTCCCTAACCGATGGTTAAGGTTCCTGTAAATTAAACGAGTCTGCGAAGAAGATGCTTTGAAGACGTTGTCCAGATAGATCTTTTCGTCGACAACTGCAATCAAATCATAGAAGATTCCTTGCCATTCTAAAAAGTTGCCCGTTAAGTTGAGCGTGTGATTGAAGTCATGTGCTAACTTAAACCAATCTTCAAAGAGCCCGTTTTTAGATCTTAGCATCGATAGTATCACCGTTTTTTGCAAACTATCGTTGTCCTTTTGCATTGTCCTCACAAGGTTATCCGCATTGGCTTTTAAGTTTCGCAAAAAGATATTTCGTAACCCGGTTTCTACATATATTGCGTACGTTGGGGTTGTATTAGGAAGCCGAAACAAGCGCTTAAAGAAAAATCTCTGAAGCTTCTCAAACTCTTCTACAGGTGTACACCCATAAACCTCACTACCATAGCACAAACATGAATTAACTGTATCCTCAAAAACTTTATATTTTGCAGATGTTGCTGTTACTATAAAATTTTTTCCACATTGTATTTATGGCAACTTTCGCTGCAGAACATTTGGCTTCTTTATGTTTATTCCATCTCAGGTTTGAAGTAAAAGTCACACCTAAATACTTGTAATCTCGAACAACTTCAAGTATCTCGTTGTTCAGAAAACAAAATTCATGTTCAACTTGTCTATGGGTTCCAAACACCATGACCTTGGATTTGTCAGTGTTAATCTGGAGATCCCACAGTCTACAGTACTCAGCCAGTTTATTTATCATTATCTGGAGAGATTTTGGTTCCTCTCGGCGACTTTCAGGGTTAGACCAGCAAATCTTGCTCCCCCCGGTAAGTTTTTAACGATGTCGTCGACGAAAAGTGGAAAAATAATAGGACTTAATATACATCCTTTTGGTACACCGGTTGTAGTTGGGAAAAAACTTGAATTTTGCGAGTCTCCATAAACAGCGGCAGACGATCCTGATAAAAGTTCTTGATATAATCTCATAAATTTTGTGGATATTTTATGAGTGGAGCACAGATTAAAGATATTCTATTTCTATTGACTTTGTCAAAGGCAGCCTTGAAGTCCACAAAAAAGCAGTACAATTTTTTCTTGTTATCTATGAAATTCCTCGCAGTGCTTTGCAGTAAAAATATTTGATCGATCGTTGAATACCCTGCTCGGAAACCCGCCTGACAGTTACTCAACAGATGATCGCACACAACCCTTGACGACAGTCTATTGTACATTACTTGTGTAAATATTTTTCTTATTGAATTCAGGAACGAAATACCTCTATAGTTTTCTGGCATGGCACTATCACCTTTTTTGAATATATGTAGGGTAAATAAGAGCCTTCTTAAAGTCCGCCGGTACATTACCATTCTCAAAAATTTCATTGTAGAAATGCGTTAATTTACCCATAAATTTGTGCGTTGAAAACTTATAATATTCTATTGGTATCCCATCGGAACCAGATGCCTTACCATTTTTCATTTGTTTCAAAGCACTTTGTGTTATATGAATATCAGGAAGTGCAAAATGATAATTGAGCTGTTCTGTATGGATGCTTTAAAGGTTTTTTTGAAGTCGATTGAAGATCTGCTATATCCTTGACGATTTTCCAAAATTCCTTTGGAAGTTGGTTTTCTTCATTTTGCACAGTTTCTTATAGCTTTCATTTTTATTTAGGTACTGAGTTTTAAATATATCTGAGTTTGTAGCTCTTAATAGATTTAAAAGCGCGAAACAAGTCTTTCTCAGCTTCCTACACTTTGCAAACCACAAGCTTTTCCGTTCATTCTTTTTCGAATTTAGGTTTTGGTGTATGTTTTGGGGTTTTAGACAAAAACCGAGAAAAGCCTATAAAGAAGTCCAAGAATAAGAGATTTAAAGTATTAGGACGTACCTATATATTTTGTATTAATTCACGCTGTGTTCTTGGTATATAATTGAATTTGATTTTTTTTTATTAATATTATTTCGGTAATAAGGTTTCTTTATTTGTTAAAGATTTTAATGAAATCCTTTCTGTTATTTACGAAAAAAGTTCTGATTTCGAGGAAAAATAACGTTATGACAAATGTTTCAAAAAAATCCATTACATTCATAGGGAAAATTGTTCTGGCAAAGCTGTACCGAGAATGTTATTTAAAATCGTTTAAGCAGTTTTCAAGTTGATTAAACTTCTCGAAAACGATTATACGCCAGGTTTCCTTAGTATCATATTCCAACTAAAAAACAAAAATTCAGCAAATTGGCATATCATTCTAGGCTGTATAATTATGTGTATGCAGACAGACAAATGGATAGACAGCATTTTCAGACCTACTTTTTCCTACTTCCCTTTCATCGAAATTCCATGTTTTACTATTGTTTCAATTTTTTTTACCCCAATCCGTGCTGCCTATAATTTTAAGAAAAATGGCCAAAAATATGGTGTATCTGGGAACAAAATGTATCTCAACTTCTAATGAATAGACGCGCGGTTGTCAATGGTACACTGGATGAAGAGCTTGGTTGTTTTACCTGAGAGTTGTGAAGCTCAAACCCAGCCTGGGCAGCACTTTTGATGTGAAACATCTATTATCGTACCTAGGCAGTGAAATCGATCGTAATCGTCACGAAAAATGGCATGACGCTCGATAAAATTTTTCGAAGTGTGACTGGAGTGTGTTTTTTGTTTGGGGGGAGGGGAGGAGGGAAGGTGGTTGGTTAGTGGTTGCAGGTGGATTGGGAAGTTACTGGTGGTTAGGAATTGGTGTGGAGGGGGGGGGTGAGGAAAACTTTGTCAACAATGGTGGATGGTTGGTTGGTATTTGTAGGTGGGCTGGGTTGGGTGTATGGCGGTGGTGGGGGAATTTGATATGTGGGTTGAGGAAAATGTTGTTCCTATTTATAAATGAATATAAACTGTAATTATTGGTATTATAATAAAATAATAGGTAAGACAAAGACACTGATTTTATTAACGAAACACTAAATTATTAAAAATTATTTCACTCCATATTTTCTTTGATGGTTTTTAAAAATTGTGAATTTTAATGTTAATTTGAATGTTTCACAGCTGCCGAGGCTCCCGTGACGGCAAAATTTTTTTTTTTTATTTATTCAACGAGTTTCAACTGGGATGCCATCCGTGGGATTTTTGTGAGATAATTATCACCTAACATCTCAATCCACTATACTTTCTTTCTTATCTTTCTATTCGTTCTCTCTTTGCTCGCATATGTTTAATCATTATAAGGGATTCATATCCCCTTGAGTGTGAGTGCATTATAAAAAAAAACACACACACACACAAAAAAGCAGAAAGTTGAGCCAACACAACATTTTTTCGTTGTTTCTTTGATGTTTTGTGACCTTCAGTCAAAACTGATGCAATTTGAAGTTTTCAAGTTCAATTGTCTCTCACTCTATATATTTCGTGGATGTGGACTAGCTGTCTCGCACGTATGGTATGTCTTATCGTGGACTGCCTGCCAAACTATTCCTTTTCTTAAAGTTGGCTTAATAAAGTGTTTTAAGAGTTTGCCGCTTGCTGATCGACCAAGCACGATTTAAACTCTAAAAGCACTTTGGAGAATATCTGAAAAGGTGGGCGAGTTGAACTGGTTGTGCCAAAACAAAATGCAACATTATGTTTTATTTCCAAGGATATTGTTAAATATTATTCACCACAACTTACCTAACTAAAACAGAGAACTTCTTGCATTCATTGGAAATACTCAGACGTTCTCTAAGCTTAATATAAATAATGTTTTCTATATCTTCTGGCATACGACATACTCATACGCGTGAGCCAAGTTGAGAGTCTTGCATACCTTTCTACTGCTTTCAGTTAGTTTTTACTATATAAATTAAGGTAAGAAACCTTTCAGAAAAAATTATCTATTAGATAGTGAAAACCATTGCATATATAAACTATAGTATTCCCACTTGAGGTGCGACGAAAAACTAAGCTCGAGAATACCATGGGAAGCAACAACAACAATTAAAATGGTGGAAATTGTTGTTGTTGCTTCCCATGGTATTCTAGAGCTTAGTTTTTCGTCGATAGATGGCACCTCAAGTGGGAATACTATAGTTTATGTAAACAATGGTGAAAACTATTTCAAAATCCATTGTCTTGCTTAAGCTGAGTTAGCGGGTTAACAGGATGGCAACTTCCTTTATCCAATATACAGATAATGATTTTAATTTAAAATCAAAACACTATTTCATAAACCACAACTATTAATAGCAAATTAACTAAATCAACTACCTATTCGGTGACACATTTTAATAAATAATGAAGTTAACGGCCACACAAGTAGATTAAGTAATTTTAACTCAAAATAACATCAACATCTACAAAAGCTCTTCTGATTTAATTGTTATTCATTTCTAAATTGGCAACTATATTCCTTAAAGCCCTAACTATCATCTCACCGCCCTCCCCCCAGGAGACTAATTTTCTTTTACCTAATTAGAATTCACAAGGACATACCAAGTTAAATAAGATCAAAGAAGGAGACAGAGACTGATAGAGTGGTAAGTAATTTTCAGGATAACCAAAAAGTGTTCATAACATTTTGCTAGCGAGCCCAAGCAATAAGAAAATAAATAATTGAAATGTCTTTCATTAACAGTTTCTGAAATTAAACAAGGACATCCTTAGTTATTAAAGGATCAATAAAATAATACAGTTGTTGTTGTGCGTTCTTGAAATAATAAAGATTTACATTTAAATAAATGCACTCAATTTAATACCCATGTTAATTTTAATATGTTCAGTTGTGAGGTAGGCCTTTAACACATTAATGTGAGGTTGGGTTTAACCAGATTTCATTAACAAAGTGTCCTTTGTACTCATAAATCAGAGTTGTCAGCAGAGTAAAATAAGTGAATGGGCATATGATGAAATTTTTTGGACTCGAATTTTTTTATTTTTTTAGTAATGCCTTAATTGTGCGTAGGCCAGGTCTGGATCAGATGGTACATTTCGTGTTATGAACACGTTTCAGCCTTTTTAATAATAAGTGTAACGATTTTTATACATATACTAGCCTCGCCCGGCGTACGTTGTTACGCCCAAGAAAGAATGAATAAAGTATTTTATTTCGAGATTGAAAAAAAAACTTAGTTTATTTTATCAATGACAATGAAAATGTTCATTGTAAATAAATTACTGTAATGCGAGTGGATATACAACGTTCTTAGTTTTTTCATTTGGTGCAAAAATGTACAATTTTTTCGGCGTTCCAACTCTGGAGCATGCAACATATATAGCTGGCCATGGGAAAAACATGGATTCTCAATATTCCTTCCCGCAACAGCAAGCGATTTTCCTTGAGCTTTATTGATTGTTATCGCAAAGGCTAGGCGAACAGGAAATTTCAATCGCTTGAAATTGAACGGTAGGTCGGTGGGTATCATCGGAATTCTTGGAATCAGCACATCTTCTCCTTTGCTTTTACCGCTAATAATTGTTGCTTCAATGACATTTGGCATTAATTTCTTAACGGAAAGTCTGGTTCCGTTGCATAGCTATGGTGGATCCAAATTTCGAAGTAGACGTGCTTCACGTTGCTTATCCATTTCTCTTGCTCTTGCAGTTACTGTTCGAACTCGATTATTTTCATTTCGTTCAAAACGTTGCTCATCCGTTTCTGCTGCTATAACGGCTGTCACACGTCTCAAATTACGTGTAGATCTTCCAATAGATGTCTTTTTCCGTGGCATTTGGTTTAATTTTCACTGCTCACTATCTGAAACTAAATAGAATATTTATGTCCTATTATACATATGCACACCATTTATGACAGTGAATGTCACCATAAATATTTACCACGCAAATATGTTTTGCCTCTCAACATAAATTGATTATCAATTTTTGATTTTTGAAATATAAATAACGACAACGCAAGTCAATTTTATTTAATCGATCAATCATCACAGTATTTTTGTTCATAAAAAATCATGCAAATATTGCGAATTTTTTCATGTTTATGATCTTCTTTTCCTTTCGATTTTTCTTCGTATTATTTCATTTACTCCTCTTATGTTTATACAAAAATAATAAAATTACTTTCTTTCTTCGTAGAATTCCACGCGTGCGTCCGCTCTATAAACCTTACTTATGAATTGTAGAATACATTTTCTTTTAGCACTCAAGATTGTTGTGCGTAAACACATATACATTTTGTATTTTATATATGTATATAGATAGATAGATTTGACAAAGTGCACTAAAAATGCATTTGTTGCAAACCATTTCAATCCTTCGAAAGCGTACTCAGAAGATCCTTCCATATTTTCATCCACAATCTGATTAAACGTTTAAAATCAAATAAAAACATAAGATTTTTATTTTTTCTAGCCTAAACTTTGCAGTCCAATTTGTTGCAACACCCTTAGCTGTTTTTTTACCTATCCTATCCTCAGAAAACCCTACCAAAGAATATATTAAAACTTAACTCACCGAATTTTGACCAAATTTCATACGAATTTTATTTTGCCGGATGGTGTTGCACTTTTCCGCTGACGAATAGTGTCCGATAGTGCTGTTGCGTGTGCTTAAACTTTGCAGTCTACTCGCTGAAGATATTTCAAATTTTTTTAGTTACTTGACAAAGTTCACTTAAAATGCATTTGTTGCGCCATCTATCTGAATGGTATCGGACTGCTCTATAAACCATCCTTATGACTTTTAGAACAAATTTCTTTCAGCACTCAATGGGGTTGTGTGCATAGTTTTCGAGTTTATCGCGTAAACACACACAAATTTTGAATTTTATATATATAGATAGATTAAACATAGTTAAAATAACTTTTCATCGGAATATTTTTTTATTATACAATAAAATGCAACTCCACTCCCAAATCCTTAATTCCATATTTCAGTTTTGAATGGAACAATCCATGGTAAACACCATTAAGTGTGCAATTCTAACCTTATGTTTTGTTTTATGGTGTTTTATGTTTGGAAACAATTCTACTTCAATTTTTGTTTAAATGTTATTATCATGAGGTGGTTAATAACTCAAAACTCAAATATATTAATTTTCCTATTCACTTCACAACTGACCTGTTCGCTCTTATAGCAAGTAAATATCCGAACTTAGATCACCTATCACATTCAGAGAGTTCGTTGAGCCATACGCGATGCCAAAGCCTTCTCAAAAAGCTCTGACTTCATTTCAAAGAGGAAAGAAATACAAGGAGGTTATAAAAATATTAAAAAAGATGAGGACCCAACAAAGACCCTTGGGGGACACCAACGTACAGAGTAGTTAGCAAATTAAGGTTGCTCTTGGGGAGACTTTTGAGGATCTGAATATCCATTTAATAAACTAACTGTATCGACCAGCTCTTCTCTACTTTATGTCACTTAATCAAAATAAATAAATCAACAACACTATTAAAGTGAAAAAAAGTATACGAACCACTGAATTTACTGCAACATTTTTGGTTGAATAATTTCCTATAACAAACGACCATTGTCGTTCTACATTGTGTTATTTTAGTAAAAAGTTCTTTCGTTAAAAAGCCAAGAGTAAAGGCTAAAGGCTGAACTATAATAGTCGAAACGGCGGCGCGGACGGGCCCGTCCGTAAATGTGCGAGAACAAGCAATTCGTATCTCACGCTCGAAATAGCGGATTGCTCCTTTTCGTAAAATTTCGATCAGTTTAATTTACGGACGTAAACTACTTTCGCTATCGAACTTTACGGCCGAAAATTTGACATCTTTCCGATCCGTCAAATACATCAGTTGACCATAATAGCAGAAATAAGAAAAAAAGAAAGAAGAAGGAAACCCTTAAGAAAAAACAAAATGTCAGATTCCCATGAGCAATGTACGACTGAAAGCGTACATTGCGTACGGAAACAAAAGTGAACGAAACTTGCCGAAACTTATTAAAAAGTCATTTCGGGTTGGGTACACAAATCACATATTTGTTGAGTACATCAGTTGTTGAAATAAACGTCAAAGTAAAAATTTTCAAACAATCTTGAATATTCGTTCAATACTTAAACATGGAAAACCAGATATTCTAAATGCTTCTTGCGAATTAATGAGGTCTATAGTTTCTACCAAATCTTCCCATGCACGACGTACCTATCATTCCATTTGGTCTGCAGTTTGTATCTGAACCTGATAAATAATTTTCGCAGGTCCTCGTGATATTCAAAATTTTCGAAAACTTTATTATGCACATAATTATGTAAGTACATGTAATATGCAGACTGCAAGGATGGAATAATTTCTGAAAACAAAATTTTTAGGACATGTTGGATTTCTCATGGTGTAGGATTGTAGATACCAGATTGAAAAACTCATCTCTGCTTAGTTTCACTGCTTAGCATATTGTTTTTATTATGCAACCAGGTTTCTGTGGCGTATGGCTTCGAAAGTAGTTTTTTGTTCCCCCTCTCAAATAGCAGACATTTCGAAACCAGCAGCTGTAGAACTTGGTTATGAGGGAATTATGTTAGTTTTACCGCTTGTACTTACACATTCAAATTCACAGTGAAGTTAACTCAATGACTTACCTTGCCTCTGCTCAGATACTTTGGATGTACTATTATAGCCAGCATTGTTTTAACGTTGATGTATGTTGAAATTTTCAAGGAATCGATTACTTGAAAATTTCAACATAGGTACATCAATGTTAAAACAATGCTTTTGAATTACATAATTAGGAAAAAAATATTTGAATTTTATTTTCAAGTTCTGTATTTGTATATGTGTACGCTATTCGATTATCACATGTTTATTTTTATAAATCCAGAATACTAATTTTTTTTTTGTCAATGCGATTTGTTTTTCATAAACACCAAATAGAAACAGTTGACGGGTTCAAGAAGATCCTATACACGTACATTTTATTCTTTTAATTTGATAATACGGTGCTGGCTTGTGCCATTCAATTTTATTTTTATTGAGTCCAGACATCAAAAAAATTCAGGGACACAAAAATTTGTTTTCAATTTATTTTGTAGCGTTGTATTTTGTTGAACGCTTGAAGTTGTTAATGTTTTTTTTTTTATTTTTTTTTTTTAATAATTGATTAACAAGTTAATTAAGTAACAATGTGATTTCTGTTTAAGTATAATTTTGGTACTTTTTGAAAATTAGGGACGTGAATGCTTTAATATTGTAACTGTACTTGGCGATAAGAACCAATGAACTTGAAAATCTTGAAAGATATCTTAAATAGATATATATGTATGTACTTTTGTTTGACATTCAATATTATCTTTATTAAAGATTTTCATAAAGATACTGTCGGTCGAAAAAACGGCAGTATCTTTATCCCGCTGGCTACATGAGACATGACAATTCATACTCATACTCCTATCTACTCATACTAAAAAGAGTTTGTTGTGACAGTTGTTCATTTCCATTCCTGCAGAATATCAACGCACACAGGAATAGTTGAGAGTGCTGTAAGTCAGATGCCCCGGCTCATCTTGGAGCTGGTTATACCAAACAATATTTTCAACTTACAATTTATCTTGTATGAGGTCTTAAATTTAAAATTGCGTAAAACTATTTTTATTTGTATTTGTGTAAGACTAATTTATGTTTTCAGTAAAGGCTTCCCTCAACCATTTGGATATACGGTCTTACAAGCTGTTTGAAATGTTAAAAATTCTTGTAAATATAATATGGCCATTGTAAGGCCTTCCGAAGCTTGTCATTAAAAATTTGAAATTGGTTAGCTTTTATAAGGTGTTTTTGTAACCAACAAGAATAAGAAACATTTCAATTAAAAACACACTGAAGATATATAACTTATGTCCAAAAGAAGGTTGTATCAAATTTTTATATCTTTAATCTTTGGGTGATAGAATTGTATTCAGGGGGAGTCGAGTTCTGTTCATGGAATCAGCCAAGTGATAATTAGATTTTTAAATCAATGCTTCATTGGCTAAGTCAAGTTAGTAAAAAAAAAAATTAGCAATGCGTTAATATATCTGATGTGGGGTTACAATCAGTGTACAAGTTATTATATTAAAAGATAAAAATATAAACTTAACAATTAAATAATGAAAGTGTATCATACAATTTAAACTAGAAAAACTGTATAGAAAAAATCTTAAGAAAGGATTCGATGCAATCTTATTTTAGTGTGAACAACCAGTGCTTTGCTTTCTTAATGAAGGAAGATTACAGCTTTTTTGTAAGAAAAAAACTCTCTCAAAACTTTAAGAGCATAATACATATATTAACATATTATGTATATACTCCTGAAGCTGACAAAGGCAAACTTTCAGATACATTGATTTATGTTGAGAATTATTCGAATTTAGCGTTTCTGAGCAATCAATAATTATCCAAAATTATTAAAACACCATGCTTCCTAGCTTGTGATGCCATATTGCATCTTTATTGAGTGAGCAAGACCATATAGTATATAAGAAAAATATTTAATATGATACATTTTACGCGAAGTCCACATCATGAACAATTTCATAGCTCTGATATGAGCTTTCCAATTAAGATTAAAATCAATTGAAACGCCTAAGTACTAAAACTTTTGCACTGAGTAAAAAAAAAAAAATAACATTGCTTAATATTACCTGCTCCATTGTGCGGGCAGCTAGATTATATTATGTTTTTTTTTTTTTTTTTTTTTTGTACATTTACGATAAAATCACAACGCTAAAATTTTGCACACGAAAGCTTTATGTGAATTTTCGTCCAATTAAATCAAAATATTTCAGTTTGGGCGTGTCTGACGTCCACTTTTCATGAGAAACTATAAAAAATGGTATTTATAATGAATTCACAAGCCCAAATTTCTGCGTCTCTTAGTTGAAACTAAGAAGCTTGTGTATAAAAAGAAATTTTTGAATTTCTTACGCCCACTTTTCATGAAAGAACGAAACTTTTTTTTTTTAGTTTTAAAAATTTAAGGTACTACCAATATTTTCAATGTTGACCTTTTTCTCTGTTTCGTTATATGGAAAATATATCTCTACATTTCTTTGTGTGTAAATTTTGTCAAAACGCCCACTTTTAAGGGCGTGATTTTTATAAAATTTTATTCGGGTAAGATCGTTTATAAACTACTCGATTCAGCTATAATTTTGCAAATATATGCCTAAAAATTGACTAAGGATCAAAGCTCAGTTATTGCTTTAAATTTTCATACAAATTTTAATATGCATTAATTTTTTTAATGTTTTTCGGTTTATATTCCTTGGTTCAAGAATTGTTAAATACACCCCATAATCGCTATTTCCATTCAGCATTTCATTTTTAAAAATTTAAGTTTTGTTTTGTTCAAATCGATCTGCAAGCTTAAAATTGAATGTCACTGAGGTCATAGTAATTGCCCTGGCAATGAAAAGACTCAACTTTGGGTGTGGCGCACGCCTTTTTTTACTGCGCCAGCAGTTATTGAACACAAAATGAATGTTACTGAATTTTCCCTTGTCTTCTAAAGAAGAATTTTGTTTCTGAAACTAGAGCAGTTGTGGCTGGCTGCGGGAGGCGAACGCATACACATACAAAAAAATTGCGAACTACAGTTCGTTGAAAACGTACTGTAGCTCTCGCTTATATTTTGAAATTAAAATTTCTAGAGCCGTTTGCAAGAAAAATATGCTTTAACATAAAGGTTATAATGACAGTTACCGTTATTTTTTGAGCGACAAAAATATTTAATTTCCTTTCTGTAGGTAAACTACCCCAAAAACTCTTTAAATCAAGTTTGAGGGAATTTGACCCTCGCATTTGGGCTCTAGGTGCCTATACATACAGACATACAGACGGACAGAACTTTTAGACTAACTTTTTTCGTCTTCGCTGTCATGGTAATGTCCTGTCAAGGGGTGCAAATCATCACAATTGCGTTCATTGTATTGTATCCTTGTTTGTATTATGCATTATGCATTTCTGATCTCTACACTTTGTTTTTCATATGCTGTGTTGAAAGTACATATGTATATGTATAAGGAATTATTACACTACACTACATTACATTACATTGCATTACATTGCATTACATTCCATTACATTGCATTACATTGCATTACATTGCATTACATTGCATTACATTGCATTACATTGCATTACATTGCATTACATTGCATTACATTGCATTACATTGCATTACATTGCATTACATTGCATTACATTGCATTACATTGCATTACATTGCATTACATTGCATTACATTGCATTACATTGCATTACATTGCATTACATTGCATTACATTGCATTACATTGCATTACATTGCATTTCAAAGAATTGAAAAACTTTTACAATCAATAAATAAACGGTATGGGAAAATGTTCGTTTGACCAATCAATACTTTTTAAAAATGTTTTCTAATTAAGTAATTCATTTAAGTCCTTTGGAAGTGTCTTTGTTTTATCCATTAAAAACTTTATACATTTTGACAATATTATCTTTCCTTTTAATCGAATAGCATGAGTCTTTTATTTAATTTGCATTTCTCCATCCAGCGTCTTAGTTTTGTATTATCTGGAATCTTCTTGGCAGATTTTGCTGTCACATATCAACTTTCCGAGAGCCGTAAGCTTCCTAGTTCCTACCATATTCGTGTTGGCATTGGCAATGGCTTCAATATAAAGTCAAAATAAATACCTCATAGCTGCCAATATTTATGTACATTGTGTGTATGTAGCATGTAGGTACACTACAAAGTATGATATTTATGGAAATTTTAAATTTTTTTAATTCTGTTAACACTGGCTGAAAGAGTCATCGAGAGCACGTGTCTTATAGACAACGAATAATGAAAGATGGAAATGGTCTCATGGTTTCATCAGACCTCTTCTCTCGTAGTTTTGAGAGACTCAAAAATTCCTCAGATGACGAAAACAAAAAAATTAATGAAATAGTCCCACGCTTTTGAATTATTTTCCCAGTCAGGTATCATTGGATGGAATTATTGAATCTTGCGACAGTTCCAGCAGCTATAGGGAAGCATCTTCTATTTCCTACAGTAAATAGATTTCCCACGTTAAAGGCATGATGTGGCCAAGGTTAACCAAATAAATCGCAAAACGTGTTCCAAAAACTCTCCATCACACGACTTCTGGAAGAAAATTCCCAGAAAACGGAAAAGTCAACAGACACAACGTGAATCCCCAACCACCAATAATTGCCGGACTACTTCATATCTGAACCACGTAAATTCATCAACGGAATCGAATAGGATGTATATTTTTGATAACAAAAAAATAAGTTAGCATTCCCAGGATACTCCGCCTCATCTGATGGTGGTCCTCTTAACTTAATGGGGAGGGGCCCATTATACTTGCTGATATTAGTTTTCCCTCACCTGATTTAAAGTTCTAATACAAATTCAACAAGACGCGACGCGACGTTTTAAGCATCTGTTGGATCATAGTCATTTTTTTTTTTTTTTTTTTAACTTGAACTCCACCAACTCTGAGAAAAATAAAGTGCACGACTGGGTCGGACGAACTTGCTCTAATGTGTGACAGTGGTCTTATGGTTTGAGATTTTGGGAAACAAATCAGGGAAAAAATGATATTAAATTTATTGATCACTCAAAAATGACTAAAGTTAAAACGGTTTTTGGAAAAAATGAAGTAAGCCATCTGATTTCGTTTACTGTTTAAAATTTTTAAGAATTTTTTTTTTTCAAAATCGTTCGACCAGTTTTTTTCAAAAAACAGGGGTGGAATCGGCTAATGTGATTTGTGATTGTCACATTTCTGACAATCACATGTGATAAAATAATTTTGTGCGTCTGCATAATGTGATCACCGGAATTTTGTTTATTTTCATTATGTCATTTTCCATTGGGCAATTGGAGAGAACTCCGAAGACAAATCGTTTCTCTTCGGAGTTGTGTTTTGCGAGTCTTACCTCTTCTGCTTTTTATGAAATATGCGGTCTGAAGGCGCATATATACGAACGTCACAGTTTCTATATATTTTGTATTTCAAATTAAACAATTCGAACAATTTTAATATATAATTTACATTAAGGGACGTGACAATTATGTATTTATTTAGAAAAGATTAATTTAGTTGCCACTTCACGTGATTGCTCACAACATATATACGCGTTTCAGAAAAATATCTCAATTAAAAAAATGTTCATTTCTGTTTTTTTTTTTTTTTTTTTATTGTTTTTATTTTTACTTTAATCATGAGGAGAAACTAATTTCTCCCAATCGAAAACAACATTATTAGTATAGATCTTTGACAAATCTTTGACAGCAAAAGCAAATAATTTTGTTTTATAAGTCAGCGTCAGAGGTTTATTTTTTATTTATTATTATTTTTGTATGCAAGTGACACCTAAATAGCTGTCACAAGAAAAAGTCACAAAAATGTGATTGTCACATGTGACAATCACCTTAGCCAGACGAAATTTGTATATTGTGACTATCACATATCACAAATCACCTTAGCCGATTCCACCCCAGTTTTTTTTTTAAACTTTTTCGAAAATAAATTGCAAATTTTTTTCGAGTATAACAATTTCTAGCACTTTGTAGATTTTATCAGAAAAATAAAATTTAAAAAAATAGATTAAACCGTTTTTGGAAAAAACTGAAAAAATAAAAAAAAAATTTTAAACTTTTTTAAAAAAACTCAAAAAAACTTTTTTTGAAAAATTTAAATTTTTTCTATTATTTCGTTTATAAAAGGGCTTCTACGTTAAAAATTTCATAGAAATTCGTCAAGTGGCTTAGGAGAAAATCAGATTTTAAAAAACCAGACCTATGGGAGGTACCGTTATAAGACTTTTCCTGAAAAATCTATTCCAACTTAAACATTAAATTTGCACAGAAAGCACTATTGAGAAAGTTTTATCAAAATCATAGGAGCCGTTTTTGAGAAAAATAATTTTTTTACTGAAAATCGTATGGCATTAGTTTTAGAGCTAGAATGCTAATTCCAAAACCCCCTCTGTAGGACGTCATAATAATACTATGTATCAAGTTTGAAGCAAATCGGTCCAGCCGTTTAGGCTGTAGGTGCCGATACAGACAGACGGACAGGCAGACAGACAGACAGACAGAATTGTCGGCTTCTCTATCATCGTAATGTTATGTTTGATTGTCAAAAAAAAAAAATTTTGTTTACGAATGCATAACTTGCCTTTTACTACCTTTAATCGCAAGTAAAAATGGCGTGAGGTAATGAAAACAATGTTACGAAACAAAAGCAAATTGTTTATGACGCCGCGCTGTTAGATGTTGATATTTTTGAAATTTGAATCCTTACAATTAT
This sequence comes from Platycheirus albimanus, assembly GCA_916050605.2. Taxonomy (NCBI): domain Eukaryota; kingdom Metazoa; phylum Arthropoda; class Insecta; order Diptera; family Syrphidae; genus Platycheirus; species Platycheirus albimanus. Next base: position 147,355,754 of record OU696697.1, read on the forward strand.
TTTTCTTATAGTAGATCTTGTGTCCTTGCTATTGTAGTTTATGTTGTTCCTGACAAAAGATTAGATTAGATTAGATTAGATTTAAAGATTTTATTATTTGATTTAAAATGTTTTACATTCATTAAAAACAAAAGAAATTTAATGAATTCCTGCTTGAAGAAAAAGAAAGAAAATAAAAAAACATTTCTTCTTAGAAGAAGACATACGATAGGTTTTGATTTGCTTCGCGTTGACAAGGACTTGATAGTTTTCCTTACAGGAATTCAGGAAACAATTACATTTTTCGTTGTAAAAATCACTTATTTCGTTTTAACTTTAAATAAAAGGTTCTGTTCAAACTATGAGTAAATATCGTATCTACATTGCTGCTGAGTATGCAGCTCACAAAATGTCCCCTACCTATTCTCAGAAAGTTACTTTTAGTAACTAAGTTTGAAAAATAAAACAAAAAGGCACAACACAATTCATGCTAACAGTTTCTTTGCAGTTTGATAGTCTTGAGAAGGGCTGCTTTTATTGCCCTGAAAGTATGCATCTTTTTCCAAAGTCTCCTTTAAACATACGCCTTGTTAAGATTAAACTAAAAATAACATCTTCAAAGGATATCGTTTGATCAAAGCATCTGTTATATAAAACTCTAGGAAGCCTGACTTTGAGCTTCTTTTTAGAAGTTAACTCCTTAATCGATTTAAAGCGGTGAAACTTCGCTCTTAGAGATCAGCGTAAAGATTTTTAAGTCGCAACGGGCAACGCAAGAGCAACAAGAAATGTGAAGTCTTATTAAGATTAAAGAGAGCGCAGACAAACAAAAACTGAAGAGAACAATTCAATGGAATTGATATTGGGTGCTGTGCATTGAAGAACTATGATTGAAAATAAATCTTTATGTTCTAACTCCCAATCCCAATGCTCAACAGAAGTATTCTTGAATAATTGTAAAAGAGTCTCTCTTCTCTTCGTTCTTTGTCTTATTCCTCTCTTAGTCTTGTCTGCTGATGACGATGAGTTGCTAAAATATGTGTAAGCATATCTACTTATCTTAAATGATCAGCGGTTTGACAGCTCCAGGCTCCAGCTTTTGGGCATATTTTAATCTCAATAATAATTCTCCTAGAGTGCTTCATGGTGGTGTTGGCAGCGTAGGAAGAGAACACAAAACAGCGACCGACGGATGATGTTTTTTTGTTTTTGCCAACCAGTTGAAAATCTGCTGTTGTGCATTTTAAGTTTAAAAAGGTATTTTATTTTAAGTGCTTAAAATCAAGCCCACATCCTGTCATGGCTGCCGAGCCTGGCACACATACACCACATAATTGACAGACATAGCTGTTGATATGTTTTAATGAAGATTTAAGAAAAAAAAAACTTTAACTATGCAACACCTCCGACACTTGTAATCCTTGTTTGAAGCCACAATGTGGTCTGGTCACTATTGATTTTTTATTTATAATGTCCTGCCACAAAACCGATAAAATTTCAATTCAATCAAGTAAAGTTGAAACTGGGTTAAAACATACTTTTGAAAGACGGTTTAGACAATAGTCTAGACTCTCTTATCAAACGTGTCATCACATCAGTCCCAAACTTATACTAATTAATGATTCAACAACTTCTCTCAGTAACTGTCACTGAAATAAAGTAGGATTGAGAGCTAAATACAAGCATTTAGGCAAAAGTGACAAGTTCACTGGAACCTGGAACTACCCTAATGTGTTCAGCTTAATGAAAAGACGATGTATATTATGTTTGGTAGTGAATTAATGATAAGCTGATGAACACGTTAATTGATTGAGAAAATTCCAATTAATTGCCTCACTCTTTAATAATAATTATATTTTTCATCGCCAAATTAAACGAACACATGACATGAGTTTCATCATCAACTCATCTCATAACCATAATTCTGAAAAAAGGACACATCAGTAATATTGTCTACGAGTTTATAAGTTTACAGTCATTTTGGTTAATTTATTTTTCATCTGAAAAAGTCGGCTCGGAAGGAATACTTGGAATCATAAAATTTATATTTCGTTTTTGACAAGATAAAGTTAAAAGGATAATTTTTGTACTCCTTCAAATATGTTCCTTTGTGGGGTTGACATTTCTCTAGGCATGAATTATCTTTAAAGCCCAATTAAATGAATGCATTGTCCTTTAGGCACTTACTTTACAAAAATGTGCAAAGCATTAAACATAAAAATAACTCTTGTGATCTGAGCTGAACAATGTAGTGCCTTTTAACATTCACCTTCGGAAGCAATTTCAAGAAATACGGAGAAAAATGAATTGAAATTCAGTCTATAGCTGTGTCAATCGGGATTTGTTCGGTCTTTGCGATCCTTTCATATAAGAGTATTGGTGATTGCAATCACACAAAATCAAATGAGTCCATCAATCACATTCAATTTTCAGTCAGCGGGAACGGGAACGCAACTACGGACTGGTCAACAAAAAACTGTATCTGTTGTAGAAGAGGTAAAAGAGAAGAGAAGAGATGATTAAAAGTCAACCGGAACCACAACGAAAATTCAAGGAATTCAAAATACACTATAAGTAGAAAAAAGTAGTTGTTTTAATGAATCATATCAAAAGAAATCACCCTATTGGAAGATGCTCTCATTTTTGCAAATGGCCACCAATGTCAAATCTGTTTTGACATTTGTGGACTAGACAGATGCAGAATACAAGTTAACAAGCCATGGAGCGATACATGAAGCGATATTCTGAAGGCTTTCAGACTTTTTTTTGTGGGGTTTTTTGAAGTCCCGTGCTTACGTGAACAAGCCCGAGACTCTGGAAGCCCTCAAGGACAACATTCGACACGAATGCGAGAATCTGTCGCCCGAAGTTCTCGCTGAAGTGATGAAAAATGATAAAACGAGAAATCAATTTGGACGGCGCCCATTTGGCCGATATCATCTTCTCGACATGACCAATACAATTCTAAAGGTTCAAATAAACATAATCAAAAAACAGAATCGAAGTTTTTCATTTAGAAAAAAAGAGAGCTAAACAACATCGGATGGATGACTTCTTTTGGCCCACCCTGTATTTAGTCGCGTGAAGTTAGCAGCAATTTTGAAACCAAACTGGTTTTTCTTTAGAGTTCTGGTCACAGACCATACACAGACCGCCAACTCGTACTCCCCTTGCCTGAAACACCCTCGAAATATTTTTTCCTGTCTGTGAATACGTGTACAAGTACATCTCTCTCTGTGCATTTTGTAATGGCAACTATACCTGCGTATGCCATTTATTTTGTAGGTGTGTTTGCTAAATGGGTTTTAAAAGCAAGAGAGAGCGTCACACTCTCAAAATAAATGGCATATCAGCTGATTTTTAGCTTGTAGGCAAAAAGAGAGACCATATGGTGAGTTGGCGGTCTGTATCTTCTTGGTCCGTGGTTCTGGTATTATTACCAATAGTTCCAGAGTTCCTCACACCAATTTTTAAAAAATCTGCCCAAAAAACGCCCAAAAATGCATTTGAAGTTTGTATGCAAAAAAGCGCATTTTACTAAATGTGTTAAACACCATAAGAGTTCTGAAGATTCTCTTACTTACTCGTACAAACATTAAATAGTTGTGCAATAAATAGCCCAGAATTTTTTTTTTTTTTATTTTAAAATTCATTTTAATGGCAGTTTAACTTTACCCTAACGCCATGCAACAGGAATGTCTATGTCACTCACGTACTCATAAATTCGATTAGGAAACCCATTGCCTGAAAAACATTTTTATGAAGGCCTTATAACTTGACGCCAGAAGGCGCTGCGGTGGTATAATTTTAAAGGAACCTTCATTTTAATGAGGTGTCAGAAATGTTAAGTTTAAGTTTAAGCTTCGAGGAGAGGGCAAAGAATATTTTAATTTGATTTCAATAACAATTATTAATTTGATGAACTACGGTAATTTTGCATGTTGAGGAGGATAAAGTAAGGAAAATAACGGAAATTGTTTAAAACGCCGCGCCGCCGCCGCAGCTGTCATGAGAAGTTCTTGTTTTGAAGTCTTAATTAAGGAAAATGTATCGGGCGCCTGGTATACAAAATCATGCAAATTGATGCGAGTTTTCGTGCATCAAATTTGAAATAGGTATTTATGCGAAATAATGTCTTAATGTTATAGGTAGATTCATAAAACAAAAGTTCATTGTTGGAAGTTCAAATATTATATAACGGAAAAGGGTGGGGAGGGGACAAACATTGAAAGAAAACAATAAAATATTGGTTTTTGGATTTTTGATAGGCCTTGATTTATTGCTCAAACTAATAGAGGCAATCATTCGTTTGGTTGAAAGTCGATAATGGAGGTTGCCGAGCTTCCGATATTTCTGTTGTTTTGCCAGTTTCAGTATGGACGCAATTATACAACAGAAAAAGGTAAATGGACCAATTTCATTATTTATTTTAATCTGTGAACCAATTTAAACAATACAACATTTTTTATAAACGATGAAATTCAGAATGACATTATGTCAGCTGGCACCTTTCAGTTTTAAATAAACACGAATTAAGAATACTTTTCTTTCAAACGTCAAATGAGACATAATTTCTTATTTTTTGTAGTTTGTTGTGAAATCGTGCGAGTCTCTGTGATAAATAAATCAAAAATAAACATATAATGAACAAATAACTTAATAGTATGTACCTACTTTAATAAATTATCCAATTAATTATCAATTAGCAATTATCCAATGCTGGCAATTCCAACGACAAGAGACAAAAACCAAATGACAAAAAGTCAAATTGCCATGGATACCCAAAACAAGTTTCATTGAAAAGAAAAATTCTCGATTTTGAGAACAAATTTGAATGAAACTCGCTATAAGTAAGTAAGACTAAGACCTTAATATTGCCGGTATGAAAAATGGTAAAATTAATTCTTAAAAGCAAGACATTTCAATTGTAAGCATTGTATATGAAATCTATAGTAGTCTGGGGAACGAGTAAGAGATAACGGGGTTTGGAGAAACATAGATGTCGCTGATAATTATCACATATTTAAACCTTTCCACCTACATTTTCTCTCCAAAACGATAAATTTGAAAAAAAGGTTTGGAGGCTCACGGTGTCGCCACAGTCTATCCTGCTATCCATAATTACTATAGATTTCATATACAATGTTGTAAGGGAACTTCAAAGTTAGAATTGTAGAATACAGTGATGCAGTGAGCAATTTGTTCAGTTTTATTTTTTTAAAGTTTTCAGAGTTTTGAGATTATTGAGTTTTTAGATTTTGGGTTTAATTGATTTTGCATTTTCGGACTTTCAGGTATTTGAGGATTCTGACAAGCTTAAGTAAAATATTCGACAGCGTATGTTTAGAAACCCTTCTCCAAAAGCCCTTGGTAGGTAGGTATTATAAAAAAGAATTTTTTTTTCTTTCCAACAGTAGTATTGCCAACTGATTTCCAGTCGACTCACTCACAAACAAGGACTGAGGAACCTGGATACACTAATGGCCAGAACTGGTGGGCTTTAGGAGGCCAATCTTAAAGAACAGAACATACGGCAGAAGCTTGGCCCTGAAGCTAACCGTCGGCGATGGATCAAACATATTTAGTAGTATACATTAAGGCTATGCAAAGTTGGGATCTCCATCCGTAGTATTCCATGTCAGAAAAGACCTGGATCAGGCAGCCAAAGAAACAGCTGATCAGTTTTACTGTGTGGTACACGTACACCATCTCAATAGATGGAGCTATAATGGGACTTTTCTAGAATATCCTCACCAGAAGAACTTGTTGGGTCGTTGACTCCACCATGAGAGCCAGTTCGTGCGAATAAATCAGCAGAGCATTATATTTCTTAAATGAATTCATATGTATTCCAGGAATTTAGTAACTGTATGCTTTATATTGACGTATTGTTAATTGATACAAAAATACTAACGTTGCATCATTGCATGTTCTTGTTTAACCTTACCATAATTCTGAATATATCACAAACGATATTATTTCAGAAATCAGAAAAAAACTAATTAGGTAATCAAAACTTTGCTGGACATTTAGCATTGGATTCTAGTTAAAAAGAGTCCATCATATTGTTTTCTTAATCCATGGATCTCTGCACTTTTAATATCTTTATATTCTTTGAACTACGTGTCCATCTGTGCAGTGTCCATGTTTTGTCCATTTGTCCATGTTCAACGCAAAACAAATATACAAAAAACCTTAGAATTGTATTTTCAATTTCAATGAATATGGATGCAATCATGTGTTTTTCTATCAAATATTAATTTTGATTTTTCCGGATGTATTTCATTTTTATCAAGAAATTTATTAAAAAAAAAAATACCTACCGAGAAAAAAATTGAAAAAGCTTGTTAAAGTCAAACACAAGGAGACATTTAATTTGCAATGGCAAATGAAAACTCAATAGACCTGGAGCAGGGTGTGGCAAATAACCAAATAACCCCCCCCCCCCCAATAATGTGTTCATAAAAAAATCGTTTTGCAAGGAATAATGTATGTATACATTTTTATTTTTTTAAATATTAAATATTTTGTTAAAGATAATATAAACAATTTTTATTTTAAAAACAATCTCTATATATGTATATGAAATTGGATGTGTGTATGTATGTCGTGAATAAACTTCTAAACTACCAACCGAATTTTATGAAATTTTCAGGCTAAATATTGTTTATTGTATTTTATATTGTAAAAAAATTAAATTAAAAAACACAGATGTTTCTCTTTTTTCACCTTAGGTGACTTTGCCAAATAATTTTTTTTTTTTACCGATCTGAAAAAGAAAGATTACTTGTACAAGAAATCAGATAAAGGTAGATATATTGTTATCACGGACAAATCACAATATAGAGATAAAGTAATGGAAATGATCGAGTCGGGCAATTTGTCAATTGCTTAAGAAGAATCCCTTACCAAAAATGGTTCGCAATACAACTATGTCTTTAAAAGAAGTTGAAAAGGTGTTTGATTCAAGAACAAAATGGAACCTTTCAACAACAAATCGATCCATATTGTTTACCAAAGACTTACAAAGACACTAAAAACCTTAAAATGAGACCAATAGTGTCTAACTGCAATGCACCAACCGACAAAATTTCAAAATGGTTGGTAACAAAATCTAACGATTATCCAAAACCGAAAGTCTTATACATTGAAAACAGCTATATGAGTTTTGAGACAAAATGAACAAATATTATACATTTGTTCATTTTGTCACAAAACTCAGATAAAAAGAACCCGATTACTTTTAGTGTCTTTTGATGTCGAGTCCCTTTTCCCAAGCATACCGATTCCAAAACTGAAGAGAAGAGACAGTTATATTCTAACATAACAAAACTATGCATGGATAAAAACATATAGGTATGCCAATTTGATGGATATTTCTACAAATAGTCACAAATGGCACTTGCATGGGCAATGCTCTTTCACCGTTCATTGCAAATTTATTTATGTCAAGTCAAGTTTTGAAACCAGAATGAAAGAAGCAGGAACATTACCAAAAACATGGTGGAGATACGTTGACGATGTCACAGCAATCATTGAAAAAGGAGAAGTTAAAATTTTGGCCAATTTAAACTCACAATGGCCAACAATCAATTTTACAATGGAAATGGAGAAAAACGCATCTTTGCCGTTTCTAGGCGTACGTTTGTCGCAAGACCATCAAACATACCTTGCTACCATTCACATTGACCAATGACTCACAAACAAGCTGCGTTTCACAGTATGGTTCATCGGCTTTGTAGACTTCCACTCAACATCAAAAATTACATGGACGAATTGAAATACATCAAGTACCTATGCTAAATGTTAAATGGTGGCAATGGTACAGTGGATGAAGTGCTTGGTTGCTAACCTAAAAGTTGTGGGTTCGAGCCCCAGCCTGGGCAGCAACTTTTCAATGTTCCCCCAGCTTCAACTGGACGACACCCGCGGGATTTTCATGAGATAAATATCACCTATTTCTCAATCCATTGTACCAACAAAAAATCTTTCCTATCTTTCTATTCCTTCTAACTATTGCCGTGCAGTTTGCATTCAAAAGACCTTGGGTCTTACAGGCATATAGTTAAAATTATTATTATTATTATAATATACAGAGCAAATGATTGATAATTTGGTTTCGTTACAGTCGAAAAAGATTTTCAGACGAAACATTATTACGCTACCGTCTGAAAAAGAACAACGAAAGAGAATTTCCATACCATACATACATATAGACCCAGAGCCCACAGCAAATTTTGGGAGTGTAAAAGTCCCGAAAAATATTTATATCAATGGATAGATCTTGCTTTGCTAGACATGGAAATCAAAGTCTGGCAGTCAAAGGTGGGGGAAATTGTGAGTAATACTGCATCAAAAACGGGATTTTATCGACTTTTTGGATTCTCATTTGGCTCACCTAATTTTTTTTTAAATCAAAATTTGAGCCACCCTTAACACGAATATATGAGTCCCAGACGTTTTGAGCGGGACAAAGGGGCTGCCAGACGCCCCCAAAAATACCCAATTATCGACTTTTTGGATTCTCGTTTGGCTCACCTAATTTTTTTTGGAAATCATAGATTGAGCCACCCTAAGCACGAATATATGAGTCCCAGACGTTTTGAGTGGGACAAAGGGGCTGCCAGACGCCCCCAAAAATTCCCAATTATCGACTTTTTTATTTTATGAAATGCATATTATTACTTCGGAGAATAAGCGATACGCACTACGCCACGGAATTTAGTTTATTTTTTTTTTTTAATATAATTGCTTGTTTCCATTTGTTGTTTATAAGCTGACTTTATCTGGTGTGTCGTGTGTGCAATTAACGTATTTTTTTATTATTAACCATGTTAAATACATTAAAGTGTGTTTTAAAAATTAAACATTGTAAACATATCAGTGATAAAGTTATTCCTTTTAATGAAAAGACATTACAAAAATGCCACGAAATATTGGGTTACAGAAAATTGAAGAATTATGTACATATGTATGTTCTTTCTGAAATAGTTCTTCCAAAAGTGCCTGATGGTGCCAATGGATATCATAGTGCTTGTTATAGAAATTTTACAGCAATTCGTAAAGCAAAAGATTGCTCAATAGATGGTGGATTTGTTGAAGGTAAGCAGTCATCACTATTGAAGAAGACACAGTTTTTAATAAAAAATTGAAGAAAGCTTTTTTACTATGAAAATCCACACCGCACATTTTCTTTGCCTTATTTGGGTCCAATAGTTATGAAATTATTGCTAGTGAGACTTTATCTATAGGTAAGATTTGATTTTCAATGAAACGTGCGGTGTAGGTACTGTCGTGTTAAGATTATTTTTAATGCAAACGTTAACCATATTTAGGCTCTTACTCGTATATAGGTGGCGGTGAGTGCGAGTAATTTATATAAAAAATTATGCGTATCATTTTGTTTACATGTACCTACTTGTACACTGTATACCTTATATATACATATGTACTTTAAACTATATTTCCATTATTCTTAAAATTACGTTAATGCTTGTAGCTGCCCAAAGTAACAATGATGAAAATGCAAATATTCATTTATCTGGACAACACAATGAAATGCCATCTGCATCAAATGCGATATCTCCAGAACATGAATCTTTTTGTTTATTTTGTAACAAACAAAGAAAACGATTTAAGGTAAAATTCGAAAAGCTTTTGTGTGCTCAACTATCAACCTTAAACCACATTGAGTCCAAAGCATTACTTCTTGGCAACGCTGCGATATACACGAAATTGGAAAATAAAAATAATTTGCAAAAAATTAAATATCACAAGAGAATCCAAAAAGTCGATAATTGGGAATTTTTGGGGCGTCTGGCAGCCCCTTTGTCCAGCTCAAAACGTCTGGGACTCATATATTCGTGTTAAGGGTGGCTCAAATTTTGAATTTCCAAAAAAAATTAGGTGAGCCAAATGAGAATCCAAAAAGTCGATAAATGGGAATTTTTGGAGGCGTCTGGCAGCCCCTTTGTCCCGCTCAAAACGTCTGGGACTCATATATTCGTGTTAAGGGTGGCTCAAATTTTGATTTCCAAAAAAAATTAGGTGAGCCAAATGAGAATCCAAAAAGTCGATAAAATCCCGTTTTTGATGCAGTATTACTCACAATTTCCCCCACCTTTGACTGCCAGACTTTGATTTCCATGTCTAGCAAGATCTATCCATTGGTATAAATATTTTTTGGGACTTTTACACTCCCAAAATTTGCTGTGGGCTCTTAGACTAATACATATATACCCGATTTCACAAACAAGTTAAAAAATATTTTTAAAAAATATAATTTTGAAATAGTTCATAGCAGCTTCTATAAATTAAGCAATTTAGGTACTTGTCAGTTTAAAAGACAAAACCATTGTACCTATTTACATTTTTATAGTAATTTCATGGAGCATTTTATTTTAGTTCTGAACGTCGTCAATGGCGGTGCTAGTTGTATTATCTACTTTACATATATTGTTGTTTTTGCTTCCCATGGAGTTTGGACAAAAACCACTCAAATAACTCTCCAATCAAAGCTTGTGAACGTCTTCCATAGATGACGCACAAAACGTTCCGCTTCTTGAGAATACTATAGATTGTAAATACAATGACAAAACGGAATTTTTGCACAAATAGGGTATTTGCGAAATCTCATGCAGTGAATGTGAAGAAAAATATATAGGCCAAACAAAAAGGAGTGTAGAAACTCGATTTAAAGAACGTTTCATTTATCGAGCATACAAAACCAACAATCAACAAAATCAGCTGTCGCACTTCGCGCGCTCGAACGCGACCACCGCACAAATTGGGATATATCCAATGTTAGTTTGAAAACATAAGCGAGAGCTACAGTACGTTTGCAACGAACTGTTGGATACCCTATTCCCCATATTTTTGTATGTGTATGCGTCTGCCTCCCGCAAACAGCTGATGTTTCAGAAACAATTTTCTTAAGCATACAGAAAAAAATTCAATAACATTAATTTTGTGCGGTGTGATGTTCAGTTATTGCTGGCAAAATAAAAAAAGGCGTGCGCCACGCCCAAAGTTAAAACTTTTTATTGCCAAGGCAATTGATATGAGCTCACTGACATTCAATTTTATTCTTGCAGATCGATTTGAACAAAACAAGACAAAACTTAAATTTTTAAAAATTAGATTTTGAATGGAAATAGCGATTATGGGTGTTTTTAACAATTCTTGGACCCCACTCTGCCACGTAACCAAGGAATATAAATCAAAGTGTTCATCTTTTTACTTCAAAACTGTGACCGATAGTTAAAAAACGTTAAAAAATTAACGCATTATACAACTTTTGACGGAAACGCCCCTTAAAAGTGGGCGTGTCTTAAAAATTTGAAGCACTAACTGAGCTTTGATCAGTATTTAGGCATATGTGTAAAACTGCAGCTGAATCGAGTAGTTTTTAAACAATCTTACCTGAACAAAGGTATTTTATCAAAATCACGCCTTCAAAAGTGGGCGTCTTGAAAAAATTTACACAAGAAAATGTAGAGATATATTTTTCATAAAACGAACGGAAAGGAAAAAGGTTTAAATTGAATATTGGTAGTACCTTAAATTTTTAAAACTACGTTTTTCGTTCTTTCATGAAAAGTGGGCGAAAGCCACGCCCAAAATTCAAAAAAAAATTTTCATACACAAACGATTTAGTTTCTACAAAGAGACGCAAAATTTTGGCTTGCGGATTCATTATAAAAACCGTTTATTTACAAAAACAATTGTTTAATAGTTTCTATTGAAAAGTGGGCGTCAGCCACGCCCAAAATCAAATTTATTGATTTCATACACAAGATGTTTATGTGCAAGTATTGCCCACAAAATTTAATGTTTTTCGCTTTAATATAACATTTGTTATTTTATAAAAACAATATTGATGGTTTTGTATGAGAAATGGGCGTCAGCCACGCCCAAACTGAAATGTTTTTATTTGATTCGAAGAAGGTTTACCTAAAGCTTGCGTGTGGAAAATTTTAGCGTTATGCTTCTATCGTAACTGTAAAAAAAACATAATTTAATTTTACCAAATTGAGGTTGTTCAACAAAAATGGCGATTGTGGGCGTGTTTGTGGGCGGATTTTACTGGTTCAAGAACTTAGCCTTACTCTTGAACCAAAGATTATATATACCAAATTTCAGCTTTCTAGCTCAAAAATTGCGACCTCTAGAGAGTATACATACGGACGGACGGACGGACGGACGGACGGACGGACGGACGGACGGACGGACGGACGGACGGACATGGCTAAATCGACTAGGCTTTTGATTCTGAGTCAGAATATATATACTTTTCTATACCTAACGGTATTATTTCTCTATGTTACAAACTCCACACCAAATACAATATACCCATTCTATGGAATAGGGTATAAAAACAAGTAAACGATGGGTACAAACTGGATGCATTATATATATGAAATCTATAGTAGTATGGATAGCAGGATCGACTGTGGCGACACCGTGAGTCTCCAAACCTTTTGTCCCAATTTCTCGTTTTGGAGAGAAAATCTAGGTGGCAAGGTTTAGATATGTGATAATTATCAGCGACATGTACCTATGTGTCTCCAAACCCTGTTATTTCTTACCACAGACCAAAGAGGATATATACATAGAGTCCAATCTTGTGCCTTGTTTTGGTTTTGCCTACAAGCTACAGCTGTCATATTGTTCTTTTTGTTAAACATGTGTGTGTGCTACAACTGTCATATTGTTCTTTTTGTTAAACATGTGTGCGTTCACACCTTACTACTTAACTCATCGTTTCTTGTTGTTGTTTCACACGGACCACGGACCAAGAAGATACAGACCGCCAACTCACCATATGGTCTCTCTTTTTGCCACCAAGCTAAAAATCAGCTGATATGCCATTTATTTTGAGAGTGTTACGCTCTCTCTTGCTTTTAAAACCCATTTAGCAAACACACCTAAAAAATAAATGGCATACGCAGGTATAGTTGCCATTACAAAATGCACAGGCAGAGATGTACGAGTATTCACAGACACGAAAAAATATTTCGAGGGTGTTTCAGGCAAGAGGAGTACGAGTTGGCGGTCTGTATATTGGTCCGTGACCACGATCAAGGAAACACAAAAACACAACTTAACTACTGTTTGAGCTTGAGGATTTGAGGGTGGATTGAAATTTGTTCGTGGTTCCAGTTCCACCACTCCACCCTCCACCGTGCCGTGGTTCGTATTCGTAGGACTAGGAACTGGTTTTTTGGTATGGTGGTGTGGCGGGTGAGGAAAACAATTTCAAAAATTGTGAGATGTGAGCTGTTGGTGGTGGTTGTATGTTGTGGTTTGAGGTTGCTGTTTGTGGGGAAGGGGTGAGGAAAAAAATTCAAAAATGATGGGTATTTGTAGGTGGAGTGGGTGGTTGGTGGTTGTAGAGATACAACCTACACATGAACTGTTTTGTGAACTGGTTATCACGTAAAATTATAGTCCGTAAACCGACTTTACAGATAACGATTTTTTTTTTTTTTTTGAAAAGTCGATGTTCCTTTTTTTTTCTTTTATTGGTAGATGTCACGGGCAGTACTCGTGGCCAATTTGATTCTGGACTGCAGAATTGTCTAACAAACCAAGTAGGTATTGATTCCAGTCAATGTTAGTCCCTCGCAATTCGCAAACCTCGGACACCCAAAACTTTGGTGGTATGTCGGCTAGAAGACCACCAGCTCGCCTCGTTTATATTGAGTTTTGGGAAATAATTTCTAACTAACATAACCCCTCAACAAAGCCGATTAGCATGGGTGCGTGTCCGTAAGTGTTTTCGTTCAAGTTGTGCTATCGACTGTCGAATAAAAGTTAATCTTCTTTCCGATTTTTGTGGGTATTTGTTGTACGAAAACATCTTTGTGCCAAAAAGAAAAAATGTTGGGTGTGGTGTGACTGAAGCCCGCTTTTCATTAGAAGCTATAAAAAAAACAATTTTTGCAAATAAAAGCTACTCATAAAAATAATGCCACAAGCAGATATTCGTGAGTCTAGTCCAAAATAAATAGCTTGTACATGAAAAGAAATTTTTAAATTTCGGGAGTGGCTTACGCCCAATTTTGATAAAAGAACAAAAATCATAGTTTTAAAAAGTTAAGGTACCATTAATCAATTTTAACCATTTTTAATTGCTCTATAGGGAAAGTATTGGTTTCGTGCAGAAAAAAAACGAGGTTTTAATCAAACATGATATGACATTACGATGATAGAGAAGCCCAAAAAAGTGGTTTTCGCAATACCGTCCGTCGGTCTGTCTGTGCGGGTGTGCGAATGTGCGTCTGTGCGCTTTTTCACGTCATGCCACAGCCTAAGCCGCTTGACGGATTTTTTTCTTGATATATTGTAGTTTGAAGTTTTTTTATTTCTTTTTAACCCGGCTCAAACTGGTACCTTTAAAGTAATGGTTTTTTTTCACTTTGGATTTTCTCGAAAACGACTCTAACGATTTTGATTAAACTCAAAAACTGCGTTTTTCGTTTTTTGCTCAAATGGTCGAAACGAAAATCAGGTTTTAACGGCTTTTTTTCAAGTAGTCATAAGTTCACTACGGCTTGATTGAATAGACTCAAATTTCGTTTGACATTGTTTTTCATAGTTTTCTATAGGATGGATTAGCAAATTTTTCACTTAAGCCTTTCTAAACGATGGTTTCCATACAACGAGCTGTTGAGTTTTAGCCAACTTTTTTTGGTTTTTTCTAATTTGCTCGGAAATGCATCTAACGTTTTTCGTTTCTGGCTAAAAAATGCAAATAACGGAGATCTGCTCTTAACGGCTTTATTTCAAATTTACATAAGTTGTCAACAGTTGCATCAAATTCACTTTGCTTTTCAGTTTCTCTTTGTTAAATGGTGGCTCCCATACAAAGAGCCACTAGCTTTTGGCTAATTTTTTCGTTTTTTCTAATTTACTCAAAAAATTCTCCCCCGATTTTTATGAAACTTTGTACGTAACATACAAAGAATACTTTAAAGAAACTGTATTTTTAGTTTTTGGCTACACATGATACCTAATAGCGGAAATTGGTTTTAACAGTATTATCAATTTGGCCATAAGTGGACATTTGTTACAAAAGATGACATCTTAATTTTTTAATATTAAAGGTTTCTTAACGTTAGCTCCCGTATCGGTTTTCCAATTTTAGTCAAATTTTTTTTAGGTTTTACCAAATTTTTCAAAAATGAGTTGTTCTTATTGATCGAAAAGTTTGTTTTCATCGTATACTATTGCACCCACAGAGCAAGTACTTGCGACCCAGTCGTGCATTTTATTTTTCTTTCGTTGCACAAAAATATATCTCTAGGTTTTTTTTTGTAATTTTTTTTCAATACGTCCACTTTTAAGAGCGTAATTTTTATAAAATTCATTTATTCGGGTAATACTGTTATAAAACTACTCGATTCAGCTGTAGTAGTTTTACACATACCTATATCTTAAAATTGATAGTGCTTTATATTTCGTTAACAACTTTTTATGACACTTCCACTTTTCAGGGGTGTTTCCGTTAAAAATCATAATCTTCATTAATGTTTTAATGTTTAATAAATATCGGTCGCAGTTTTAAACTAAGAATATGAGAATTGTTAAGTACGCTACATTCATCCAAAATATAATTTTTAAAAATTCAAGTTATGTCTTGTTTTGTGCATACACATACAGAAATAAAATGCACCACTGGGTCGCACGAACTTGCTCTTATGATAAGCAATTGCGTAGTGGCTGCATATATGGATATTAAAAAAAAATTAAATAATTTCGAAAATTCTTTTATTTTTTAAATTAGTTTAAGAGTTTTCTCGGAAAAACTAAGTATGCAATAAAATTTCAAAACTATACGTCAATCTAGGAAAAAAAAATATTGAAAATCGTTGGACCAGTTTTTTTTAAAAAGGTTATTTTTGAAAAACTTTTTCAAAAAATATTTTGAAATTTATTTGAGTATGCAAATATATGGCAATCTGTAGTTTACATTTGAAAAATAATTTTAAAAAAAATCAATGTACCCGTTTTCAACATATTTCGAAAACCAAAAATTTTTTTGAAAAAATTATAAAAAATCAAAAAAAAAAGTTTTTGAAAATTTTTAAATGTCATATTAATAAATATATGAACGACTTCCTGTGGCCAAAATTTTATTGAAATCGAATGTTTAGTTTACGAGAAAATTTGATTTGAAAATACTGGTTCTATGAGAGGTACCGTTATTGGACAAATTTTGAAAAAAAATTTCAAACCAAAAGATAGATTGTCTTGCAAAAATAGCATTCTGAAAGTTTTATCAAAATCGTTAGAGCCGTTTTTGAGAAAATCAATTTTTGTCTTCAAGATTGTATGGCAGGTGCCGTTATTTTTGGACCTAGAGCAAACATAAATAAAATGCACGACTGGGTCGCACGAACTTGCTCTAATGAGTGACAGTGGTTTAGGGGCTTGAGATTTTGATAAAAATAAAATTTTCAAAATTCTTAAATAAATACTTAAACTAATTTGAGCTTAAAAAAAAGTACGCCATTTTATTTCTCGGATAAATTTGAATTTATGAGAATAAATTTATAAAAATCTGTGGAGCGGTTTTTGAGAAAAAAAGTTTTTTTTGAAAAACTTTTTGAAAAAAATTTTCAAAAAATATTCAAAAAGGCCAGTTCATAGGTATTCAGCAAATACATTTATTTAAAATTTTTAGAAAAAAATTTAATAAGCAGTTTTTAAAATATTAATTTTTTAAATTTTTTTTTAAAAATGCTTTTAAAAATACAAAAAAATATTTTTCAAAAATATTGGTATGCAATACAAATTGAGCTATCTACAGCTATATGTGTGTGAAATTTCGAAAGAATCCGTTGAGTCGTTTTCGAGATAGTCGAAAGCAAAAAAAAACGGTCCTATGGAAAGTACCGTTCTTAGCCATTTTTTAAAACTTTTTTTTCAGCCATATGATTGGTCGTACCTAAAAAGCAACACTGATTTTTTTAAATAGTAATCGTTAGAGCCGTTTTTGAGAAAAATAAGCTTTAACGTAACGGTTGTATGGCAGGTACCGTTATTTTTTGAGCTAAAAAAAAAATTTCAATTTCCCCTCTGTACAATACCTTAAAAAGTCTATATACCAAGTTTGAAGCAATTCGGCCCACCCGTTTGGGCTGTAGGTCTCTATACATACAGACAGACAGACAGACATACAGACGGACAGAATTTTTAGACCATCTTTTTTTGTCTTCGCTATCATCGTAATGTCATGTTTGATTGTTATCTCAAAACTTTTTTTTTCGACGAATGCATAACTTGCCTTATAGTACCTATAATCGCAAGTAAAAATATGTTCCGAGGGACGGCCAAATAAATCCTAAATACCAAATTTGAAGCAAATCGGCCCACCCGTTCAGCCTCCAGAGGCGCGAACAGACATACAGACAGACAGACAGACAGACAGACAGACAGACGGACGGAATTCCCAGACCCACTTTTTTCGACTTCTCCATCATCGTAATGTCATGTGTGATTGTTATCTCAAATTTTTTTTTCTGCACGAATCCATAACTTGCCTTATAGTACCTATAATCGCAAGTAAAAATAGGGAATAAGGTATCCAGGTATCGTATCAAACGTACTGTATCTTTCTCTCGCTTATGTTTTTGTTTAAAATGTTCATAATATACATAACTGTGTAATGTATTCTTTCTCATTCTTTCGTTGGCTTTATCCTTTGTATTTGTGTTTTTGTCTCGCTGTCGTGACGCATTTTTGTTTCATAGAGTTTTATATCACAACAAAAACAAATTGAACACTTTGTGGTTACGGTTTTGGTTAAAACAAAGTGACTGTATTAATTGCAGAGTAATAAATAATAGTTACGTGACGTTTTTGAGACAGAATTAGAGAGATAATATAGGTACATAATACAATGTATTTGTTTGGCAAATGGGTGGGTATGAGTAGCTTTTGTCAATGCAACCAAAATCCCCCACTTGTTATTATTAAAAAAAAACTTCATCTTCTGATCAAAACCAAAAATGGCAAACCGAAATCTAATAAAGTAATTTGCAATACATTAATCATGGGTTCCCTGAGTTAGGTATACAGTATACATATATATATATATTATATATATATAAAGAATTATGAAAAAGTAATTAATTATATTGTGTAGAATGAGTCTTAATTCTTAAAGCTTGACTTTCGTTATGAAATCATCTTTGTTTACAGATATAACTGTTGAATAAAAGCTGCACATAAGTATGAACCGGTTAAAACTTCAAATATGATCTGATTGTTTTTTTTTTTTTGTCTGTTCATTTTCTTTGCTCCATTTTGTTCTTTTGCACTGTAACAAAATGTCACCATTGTATATGAAATCTATAGTAATATGGATAGAAGGATCGACTGTGGCGACACCGTTTTTTTTTTTTCCAAATTTCTCGTTTTGGAGAGAAAATGTAGGTGGAAAGGTTTAAATATGGGACAATTATCAGCGACATCTATGTGTCTCCAAACCCCGTTATCTCATACTCGTTCCCCAGACTTTTCATATTAATGCCGAAAATTTGTTTTAAGAGACTACACACATCACTTTGTTCTCTCTTCATGTTTGTCAACATTCATCTGTCAGTGGTTTGACATCTATCTTCATCTTGCCGCTGTCATTACTTTCAAACTGTAAGTCATCATCCTGCTACTTGACGTTGACAATTAGTACAGCGCTACCTGTCGCGTACTAAATATATCTATGTATGATCTACCTTATCGACGTTGTTTGAATTTTCGCACAGGGTGTCTCTCTGAACTGGCAATTACAAACACAAATTCCTATAAGGAAATTTAAAAATTTATTGAAAATCTTAATACAATTAATCAGTGAAGGACTATGGCTAATTGTGCATCTTGTGACAAGATTTCCGATTATATGATTGACTCCATTATGTGTAGTGGAAACTGTCGGAGAATTTATCATGTTCAATGTATTGACGCCCCGTTTAGTAGCATAAGGCTTTTCGACAAAAAGAAGTCTTTCTACTATTTTTGTGACAAGTGCGACCCGTTCGCTCACAATAATATTGTTCGTGATGTTCTGCAAAACATAAAGCAATTGGAAAATTTTGAAAAACAACTATTATTTCTCTCTGACAAAGTTGAAAATATAACCTCACTAAATCAAATACAAAACGAGAACACCCTACAAGAAGCTATAACTAACATTTCGCATTCAGAATGTAGAACTGAAGTACCATCTAAACGTAGAAACGAGGAACTTGAATTTGTATAATGAAAACAGGTACGTGTGAGCAGATTTAGGATGTGAAATTAAGTCCAAAAGAAATTCTATCAGATTTATTGTATAATAGCCATAGCCATACAATATAACCAAATTAGAAAATTCAATGGCATTCTATGAGAATAAGATAGATTTAAAATGATAGATACAAGTGGTGAAAATGTTGATGCCAATGAATCCATTGGCATTGGATTTATTCTGAATTATAATAGAATTCCGACTTAATGAGATTTGAGACGAATTTGATTGATTGGTGCGCGAGATGGTTAATATTTTCTGATGACTGATGACATGCAGTCAATTTATAATATCTTTAATTTATAGTGATGTTGAAGACAGCTGAACCAAAATGCGAAACGAACGTGAATAAATTATCTGAGAAACATTTTGGTTGTTTTCCATCACCACATTATTTTATTCTAAAGGATTCAAAAGACCAGAGGCATTAAAGGAAACTTATTCACTGTTTAGTTAATAAAAATGGATTTGAGTATTTAAAATTATTCAGCCGGAAGTCCTAGAGCAAATGGGAAATGAAATTTCTGGATAAGAAAAGGGGAAAGAAAATGGTAATGATGTTTATATAAGAAAAATAAATTTCGTTTTCAAAATAAATTGCACAAGCTATAGAAACACCAAACTTATGGAAGCAAGGATTATCAAGAGATTTCGGAAGTTTTCAAAGTTTCACAAAATATAAATTGTAAACAATGGCGTACGAATTTTGTTTCCTCGAAGAAATTTGATTCAGTTTTAAATGAAAACGAAAATAAAGCTTTAATATTTTACTTTAAGCACTTAATGTCTAATAACTGTCAGTTTTAAATTTAATATTATAAAATTACATTATGTACCCACTCCCACATAGTTGAATCAAAGAATTCAAACAAATTTGAAAAATTAGGCTATTCATTCATGAACTTTGTTAACATTTATAAAGGACACCTCTATTGAATTTTTGTATAATCCTACTTTTGTTTGAATTGGATATCACAATGGGAGGTAAAAAGGAAGTGGGTATAGAGCATTCGACATTTGTGTTCTGCTCCTATAGAACGAATGTTTGTATAGATAAAAGTAACTATACTTCCAAAGTTGAAAATTGTCGTTGGGTATACTTCCAAAGTTGAAATTTGTCGTTGGCTGCAACACGGCCAGTTATACTAAACCTTTCTAAGGCTTACTTTACACTTTAAATAGAGTCAGTGCTTTTGTCTTTTCTGAGACACTTGAAGGTTATTCTGCTCTCGGTTCCAGGTCAACAAAATTTAACTCTTTAATTCAACCGTTTTTATACCCTGTTCCACAGAATGGGTATATTTATTATACTAAGTTTAGAGTTTGTAAGATAGAGAAATAATACTGTTATGTAAAGTAAAGGGTATATTATACCTATATGTACCTATATCTTGACTCGAATCAAAAGCCTTATCGATTTAGCGATGTCCACCCGTATATACACTAGAGATCTAGAGATCGCATTTTTTGTTTGTTTGGTATACATAATCTTTGATTCAAGAGTATGGCTAAGCTCTTGAACCGGTAAATTCCAAGTTAAATCACGCCCACAATTACCATTTTTGCTCAAAAACCTTTGTTTGTCAATATTCAATTACGAGTATGTTTTTGTACAGCTACTATCAAAGCACAATGCTTTATTTTTCTTTGAATCGAATATAAAATCTTGAATTTGGGAGTGGCTGACGCCTACTCTTATATCAAAACTGTCAATATTTTGTTTTTAGAAAATACCAGTACTTTTATTCGAGCGAAAAACCATACATTTTGTGGGGAAGAAAGAAATATTTTTGATTTTGGGCGTGACTGACCCCCTTAACTTTTAATTGGAAATTGTGTATAAGAAAAACTTATTTTCGCAAATAAACGCTCCTTATAAAATAGCCACAAGACCAAATTTTTAGGTCTTTTAGCTTGTGTATGAAAAGGATTTTTGAATTTCGGGCGTGGATCACGCACTGTTTTCATAAAAGAACAATAGAACATAGTTTTAAAAATTTAAGGTAAGTATCAATATAATCAATTTTAACCCTTTTTTGTGCGGTGTATGAAAAATATATCTTTAAATTTTTTTGGTGTAAAGTTTTTCAATACGCCTTCTTTAATGGGAATGAATCTAATAAAATATATCTATTCGGTTAAAATTGTTAAAAAACTGTTCGATTCAGCTGTAGTTCTACTCATATGCTTACAAATTGACTAGCGATCAAACCTCATATTTTTTTTAACAAATTTGTATGTCACGCCTACTGTTTAGGGGCGTTTCCGTTCGCGTTTACTAACTATTGTTCGCGGTTCTTAAGTGAACATATGAGCGTTTTGTATTTGTCTTCCATTGTAACGTATCAAAATGTTGTTCAATTGTTAAAATACATTCACAGTCGCCTTTTGTATTAAAAACCTAATTTTGACAAAATTCAAGTTATGGAAAGTTTTGTTTAAATCGAGCTGCGAGCTTAAAATTTTATGTCACTTAGCTCAAAGCATCCAATGGTTTTGCTTTGGCAACATGTTGAACTGTATATTTCTTTTCTTGACGCACACAAATGAATACCTTCCTTATAAAGAGTCGTTCGTTTTAATTCGAGTGACTCTGCCGCATATATCAAGCTAGGTTTGAGCGTCCGTCAATTGTAGATTTCATTTTGTGATTTCAAGAAGCAACATAAGAATTATTCTAGAGTGGTTAAAACGCATGATTAATATCCAATTCAAGTCATTTCTGGAACCAGATCTAGATAGATCGTATACGGGTGTAGGCTCAAGTCTTGACGTGTAATTTGACAAGCTAAAGTCTGCGAAAAGCCGAATTCTTGCGCACGGAGCGGGATTAATTGATTTGGGTTCTGCTGTAGCGGTACACTACACGGACCGCTGCGAAGTTCTCAGCTGATTTTGGATGAACGTTGGGTGATTCATTACCCAACTGGTTGTACTAAATTTGGCTTCCAAAAGTTGAACAGTCTACAATGGAGGTCTACCACGCCTACCGTAAAATGGGCTAAACGTTAGGTCGTTAGCACTAAAGAACACCCATTTGTAGGCATATAAAGTTATCATGCCATGGTAATGAATGAATCAGAACCTGAACAATAAATTTGACAGAAGATGTCACAAATACAACATGACCGCTATAAGTAGCCAATAATTGAAAATCCCTTTATTTCTGTTAAAAGGTAATTCAGTGATAAGAAAAAAAAATGGTGTTTTCGTTAATTCTGTTTTTCATATTGTACAAAGTTCTGCCGACAGGGTGTCCTTTATTTGTAAGCAATTATTTTGTTATATCTGAAGAAAATTCGTTCAATAGTATAATTTTATCTTCAATTTTTTTCGAAGATAAAAGTGACCAAAGTCCAGGCCAAGGACCAGGCTGTCGAAATCAAACTATCCCATTCCCTTCTTAAATGAATTTTATCACAATAATTCAGCTTTCCATATAAAACTCCACACACGAACGTCAACCTGCTGTTGGCAGTTTTTAAGTGGTTTGGTTTTTTAAAGGGTTTCATTTTCATCGAATTTGAACTAAAAGAATTTTTCAAGTCCATTGATTTGCACAAGTTTCAGGAAAACATAATTTGTATGAGTCATTAAACAGGAAATCCCTTTTAATGGGACAAATTGACCTTGCTTCCAATAAATAACGACTGAAATTAAAACCCGTAATTGAGCTTTCCCAAAGACTGGAAATATAAATCTAAAATAATTTTTTTAATTAAAAATATTTTTAAAACCACAAAAATGGTTGTCGTTTGGATGGACGACACAACTCTCTCCCCAAAGAACCACCCCCAACAAAAACAGTTATGAAATGTTCTGCCCCTCAATAAGTACGTTATTTTGATATTAATTTTGGTGGCTATAATTTTTAGAAAATTGATTGGAAATATTTAGTGTTCATCGTCAAAGAAACGCGCTGCGCCCTTATGGGCGCTTTGGTAATAAAGTTCAAGTCCAGTGGCAGGAAACTGGACTTATTTGTACAGCATGTGTTAACTTTACTTACATCATCATAAGGAAACACAACTTAATAAAGACCGTACTTTCTCCATTTTTATGTAACTTAACGTTTTTTTTCCACCCAGAAATATAGAAACGTGCTGGAGTAATAAAGAAGCTATTTGGAAAATGATTGGATTACATTGGTTATGGTGGCGAGATCTCATTTAGGTTATAAGGAAAAGGAAGTAAATTTTGAAATAATTTTTTTTTATGGAAATAATGGAAAAACATAAAGTGTGTATTAGCAGATAAAAAAAAATAAGTAGGAGAGAAATTTTGCATTGAAGAAGGTTAAGGATCCCATTGCATAACGGAAATTGATTTTTATACAACTGCTGAAAAAATTAACTAATAAAATGAGGTTTTAAATTTTTTTTTAAGTTATTGAACCGGAAACAAAGTTTGTTAGGGAATTGATTGTTCGGATTGAAATTAATGTTTTCGAAGAATGTTTGTTGTCAATTTGGGATTAATTTGTACGCATATATAAAGTAATACCATTTTATCAACTTCGTAAACTATAATCTCCAAAAGTATGCAACTGCTTTTAGTGAAAATAATTTTATAATATTATTTCTTCGTGCAGATATATTAAAGATTGCATATTTTTCAAGTTAAAATCTATTCACTTTCCGTAAATTATTCATAGGTTTTCATTTAGTTTTGATCTCAGGTGGGGAAATAACTCTCACAGTGATCTGCCTGTGGAGTTCACCAGTTTTTGATTGTTCCATTTCCGGGGGAAGGTATAGGTGCATAGGTAAAAATAGTGGTTTTCATTTGAGGCAGCTATAAAGAAGAACAAAACTATCGCTATTGTGTGCCGTTTTGTTAACATAACTTTACTACTAAATGAAGGATTAAAAAGATATTGTAATGATTTTAGTCTTAGGTTTGAAAATTAAACGTATTTTCCTTTACTTTTAAATCACCACTATCTCAATAAATCAAACTCACTTTTACCTAAGTTCAAACTCTCTATTTATTTATTTATCTTAGCACCACTAATTATTCATCATTAAAGCGTCACTACGGTTAAAATCAAACTGTTCCGTTACAGTTTGAGGTCTCCTATTTATACTGGTATAAAGGTTCTCGAAGAATCTAATACTCGAACCATTCAGAACGTTCAAAATGCTTTTAAAGCTTTCAGAGCTTTCAAATTTCATAATGCTCGAGTACAGTATTGGTCAGAATTATTACATTGTAACCAAAGACAAAATTCATTCATATAACAATATTATCGATTGATTTTTAAAGGTGATTTGGTGAGGTTGCAGCGATCTTATATCCCAGATGAAAACAATGTGACCAGACTCCAGACTTTATGTCACCTAGGCAGATTGCTCGTTCGGGTCACGGGTCAGCTTTGTGTCCATCTGTGGTATCATAACTCGCTACCTATGTAAAACTTATGTCCCCAGACAGGTCCACTGCGCAATTTTCCCAAAACAAGAAAAAGAAAAAATAGGTAACCAGAAGCCGAATTGCCACAACAAATAAAAAGTTAAAAACAATATTATTTTTGTCAGGAAAAAAAAAACAATTACACACCGCAAAACAAGACTTTCACAACGAATTTGAAATTTTAAAATGTAAGCCTTTAACTGGCTGCGCACAATGGTGTAGCAGCAGCAGTAGCCCGCAGCAATGTCAAAGTTAAATGTACGTAAATCGTACTGCACGGCTACAATGTGAAGTACCAGCTGCAGCAGAGAGAGTCGCTGAAGTACAAGTCGACTCGACTTGAACTTCACGAACCTGCTGCGCTGCAAAACAACAAGAAACCAAAATGGCAGGCACGATTTTTGTTTGAGTTCAGTGCTACACATTGTATTCGTGTATGCTGCTTTGTGAGCTACTTTTTTTGACATTTACTTTGACATTGCTGCGTCCTACTGCTGCTACTACTGCTACACCATTGTGCGCAGCCAGTAAGGACTATTCATATGAAAGCGACCAACGACCAACGAATGAACGAACATTCGTCCATTTTGACGTTTCATTCACATGCAATTTATTTTATTCGACAACGAACGTCATGTCCGTATGAACATTATATGTATACATATATCAAAATTGAACAGTGAGATTTTGAAGTTAGTCGCGCAACAATAATTTATTCGTTGTGATGTGGATGGTTTGTGGAACGTGAATAGGGTTTGACAGTTCGTAACAGTCAGATTGAAATCAGCGACGAACAACTTGTTTTCATTGAAATATTGTCTTTAAATAAAATGGAAATGTTAGCATGTCAACATTAGATTTAAAGAGTTTCTATCATTTTGAAATAGTTTTTGTTGCAAAATACCTATTGTTTAGAAGTATGAAAAATATTATTTATTCGTTCATTCGATGGTCGCTCTCAAGTGAATAGTCCTTTACGTCGTCGATGCTGAAATCTAATAAATAAATCATGCAGAAACTGGGAACAGAAAGATGAAGGCAATTTCCGGACTCACTGTATTAGTAATCATCACAAGTGGTTACAAACGCACATTACATATCACAGACCATTCCAGGATCCAAATCTCAATCTCATAACTTTTTCAAGTTCAACAATCGATTAATAAACTGAATGCCGAAGTAGGTATTCAGATAGAATAATTCAATTATTTTGATACAATATACAGCGAACAAATAAAGATACCCAAAATCATACTTCAACGTTAAAAAAAAGGCGAAAACTTATTGTTCTTTAATATTTCCCTTACAAAAAAGCAACCCGTTGAAGTTCCTATAAATTATGACCCTCCTGATTAAGTCAATAAAATCAAACCTTTTTCCTGTAACTTTGTTCAGGATTCAAATAAAATAATAAAACATGATCCAAAAGTAGGTTAAGAAAAGCACTCGAAAAATCATTTATTTGACAAATTTTACTATTATTATTTTAATTCAAAAAAAGGTCAATAGGAGGCAGCATCTGTTTTTATTTTAAGACCCCTCAACTAAAAACAATACTCTTGGATAATGTGAGGTTATAAACAGTGCTCTTTTGTTTTCCAGTATTAAGAACTCCAGAAGATAATAATATTTTCCTTTGCTTCATTGAAAGGATCCTTGTGCTTGTTATTTGATATCCAAAAGGAATGATTTTTGTGAAAAGTGAAGATTTGAACAATAATTTATAAAAAACTAGCTACCTTAGAGCTAAACGCTGTTTGGCCTTATTTTATGGAATAATCTTAAAAAAAAAACCAAGCCGGACGAATGGGAGGGCCTATAGTTTCAAATCCAACCGTTTCCAAAATACTTAAAAAACTGAAATGTTTAATAACATCAAAAAGATATTTTAGAAAATTTTGTAATGCAATATTAAGAAGTAATGTTATAGAACTCTTCCTTTTTCTTTAATTTTATTGAAGTCGGTTCGGTTGTGTAGCTTACGGAAATACCTACTTGAATTAAGACACCGTTGCTATGAGAGGTATCGTTGGAAGACAAATTCCGAAAACCCCATTCTAGCCAAAAGTTTGATTGCCCTAACGATACAGCATGGGGAAAGTTTTATCGACATTATTGGAGCCGTTTTCTAGGCTATTATAGTGCATGCATCCAACAAGCTGAGTCAAGTAGCTTAAACGAAAATGTGTGGTTTTATGAAACCACGATGCATGCGTGAATTGTTTTTTCGGATCATTGGCATTTCGCACTATTCTGGATTTTTCCCTTGTTTGCCGGTTTATTTCACTGCTGTATCAGTGCCCATAACAGTCAAGTGAACAGCAACATTAACATCAATGGTATTGGTATCGAATAAATCCGATGTATCACACACCTTCGATATCGATGTTTAACGATGCATCGTAATATTTCATTTGATGCATTAAGCAAGCATTGTACAATACACACTCACAGTACCGAATCTACAGTTAAATTCATTTCATATGCATGGTTGCCAGCTCAGTTCCATCAGAAAGTCTTTTTTCAATAGCTTCACAAGTTTTAAATCAGCAACGAAATAGAATTCAATTAAAGCTCGTCCATAAAATTTTGTTTATGCAAAATTTAGATAAAATGTTATGTAATTTTAAATTTTTGTATTCCCTAAGCTTCCTTGATATGTTTCATTGAAATCTTAATTTGAACAATACTACGTTTTTATTGGGACAGAAATGAGCTCATTTCGAAATTAAAAGAAAATGTATTTTCATTTAAGTTTCTTATTTTCGTTTGACACCAGGCTATCTTCCTTCCTTTCCTTTCTTGCTTCCGTTTCATTCTTTTTTCTTGTGTTGTTTTGTTACCTACTGCTCTTGCTTGGATTTTGTTTCCAAATTGGCATTTTTTACTACACCCAATGCCAATGGTAATGAAATTAGGGAAGTCTGATTTTGTTGAACTTAATTTGCAACGTAGTTTCGGAAAAAATTTTAGGTGGAAATGAGATAATTCCTAAATTTGATTTTGTATGGGAAATGAGTTAATTTTGCATCGAATTTGGAAATATGCTATGAAATCACCACCTTTCCCCAATGAAAAGGTAGTATTAATTTCAATTGCTTGAAAAACTCATAGTTTTCTTTTTTCATTCGATACATCGAAAATATCGATATTTTTGTTCGATGCATCGATATACATCACATCGATGTAACGTTTCGATGTATTACCACGTGCTCGCGAATGAGTGAGAATATAAATGCTACACGGTCAGCTGATGCGAGCAAGCGGCACCGCCATATTGCGACATGCAATACAGATGAACCAACAAATTTGAGGCGATGGAAAAAAAGTTTCACTTTAAAAATAAATACTTGACACAACGTTTTATTCTCATAAATAGAAATTTATCACAGAAATAAAATGGCGTACATTTTTCTCTGCTCAAATCAGTAATGTATTTACATAAGTATTTCAGAATTTCGAAAAATGTATGTTTTTTTTACAGCAAGTTGGTGCGACCCAGTCTTGCTTTTTATTTTTTTGGGAGTGCCGGTTACTAATAGTAAATTTTATAAATTTTGCATTGAAGCTCTTACAAAATCATAAAACTTAATTCCAACATCCTTTCATAGTTGAATACTTTTCTTTTCCTTTTTGATTTTTTAAGTGTTTCATTCGAGTTAAAAGTCAATTTCTTTTTAATTTGAAATTCACGAATAAAAGTACCCAGAATGAAGGTAAGACTTGAAAATCTTAAAAAGAATTCTTTTAACTGAGTGCTTAAGGTTTCAAATGTCGTGCAGTATTTATGAATATATAAGCAAATTTTCCATCTTCCCTCACAGTATTTTTGGTGTACGAGGATGCAAAGGAATCTATGTAGGAGGAATTCAATCTTCCTTGTGATTTGACAAAGACAAAAGAACGGTAGTCAAATCAAGGAAATACTAGGTACCTTTTACCATTGTATATATGTAAAACCTATAGTAATATCACTTGGGAGTTTTGCTGCTCGGCCGCGGACGGCAAAACAAGGCATGAACTCATTTCAGAATGTTGGTGAAGAAGGTAGAGATGGAAGGGAGAAGAGAACATGCTGAGAATATTATCATCACTGAAAATAATAGTAAAACGAGAGCTCCACATTATACGAGTCCAAAAAGTGACAAGTATGCAAGGGAGGAAAAAATAAAATATATTTTGTTTCTACACACTTGCTGCATCCGCAGCGCTCTTAACGAAAAAACAAGACATTACTAAAAACTCCCAAGTAATATTACTAGGTTCTATGTACAATGTTCTTAGCAATTAAAGTAATTGCCATACGTACAAGTATAGCTATAGTATATTTTCAAATTATTAATTCTTCCGTTTAGTTTTGTCCTCGCGGTCGGTCCTCGCAACTTAAATAAATTGGTTCGATGGTATAGAATATGATCAATGAACCGAAAGAAGCTTAGTAAGAATCAAGTCAGGTACATTAAGAACGGCAGCAGTTTTTGGGCCAAAGGACGAAATCGCATTAAACTACACATGGTATTTGTTTTCAATTTTATTGTTCTTTCTGTACACTTCAATTTCCATTAAGCACGTAGATATTGGCTTACAGGACATCATATAACATGGTAGTAAAAGAGTTTGCTATGACTTGATGTTTATGCAGGTGAAAACTTTATAGCACTATTGAACTCGGATGGGAAGTGAATGGTCAAAAACATAAAATAATGATGTTTACGAACGAAAAAGTAATACAATTTTGATCCTTTGATGATGCAGCAATATAATGAGTAGAACTTTTTCCCATATGTACTGAGGGCGAATTGAAATATCCTTTGTAACGTTTCTTGGAATGTAAATGAATTGTAGAATCCTGGGAATAAAGGCAACAAATAATGCACCTGTAGAAGAGTGACAGGCTTGAGATTTAAAAAGGTCATTTCTCAATTTCTGACTGTCGATGTCGTAGAGGGTTAAAAGTGGTCCCCGAAAGTGAGTTTTGCTATCGATAATAAATTCTTAAGTAAGTTTATGTCTCCCAAGAAACCGGAAATGTGTCCACGAGAGGAAGTGAGCCTCAGAGAACAATTGATATATCGCAGAATACATCAAAATGCATCAAACTGCACTAAAATAATCTTCCAGGAGTTTTGTGCCTAAATTTAAAAAGATGGAGCTCAAAGATTTCTATCTAAGATTTTTCAATCATTCGTGGAAATACGTGGTTTAACTATTAAACCTCCGTCAAAAGTTTCATTTTGCAAATAGGAACCCAGGTAAATCGTTTAGCAAATATTTGACTCATTCTATCCATCATGCGCAACTATTTTGTACCATTACCTTCTCCTCACACAACTCAGCACAACTTTTTGTTTGAACAAGTTTTTGAACATTGAGAATCATCGCTTTTGTAAAATTTAGTTGCTAGGAAATTCCTACGAAAATTCAAATAAAAAGGACTATTCCCGGAAGTATTGTGGCTTGTGACAGTGAAGAAAATATCTGTGAGTTACACAAGGCAGCTATGTATTATACATACGAGTACCTGCAAAAACTTTAAACTCGCAACTTTAATCTAATAAATTCAAACAATGGCAACCGTGATATTTTGGCTTAGTGGTGGGAGTGTTTAAGGAGGACTTAAACGAAAACCCATACATGAAAGCAAACAAAATCAAATTCCTCCTTAAAGGGTTTCTGGAAATAAATTTAAAATTAAAGTCAGCCTAAAGCCAGCCAGAACGCTGAAAAACTAAAGCAGAACATAATATTTTAAAGGGAATATTGAGAGGGACGATTGAAGTATGCTGAGGAAAAGGTCAAAATCACACTCCTGCTATAGTGTCATAGTTCAACACATCCTCCATCCTATCCATGACCAGATATTATACGAATATACTACTCCTGGAATCAGATAATTGTTCTTAGTTTCAGATATGAAGAACATTTTTCCAAAAAATATTTCAGTTTGGTCGTGGCTGCCGCCCACTTGTCATTAGAAACTATAAGAAAAATGTTTTTTGAATTTTGGGAGTGGCTTTAACCCATACTTTTCATGAAAGAATATTCAATTTTAACCTTTTTTCTGTTCGTTATTTAAAAAAAATATCCCTTTATTTTTTTTGCGTACATGTTTTCTATACACGCACTTTGCATTCTTAAGATCGTTAAAAAACTACTCGATTCAGCTGTAGTTTTACACATATGCCTTAAAATTGACTAAGGATCAAACCTCCTAGTGCTTTTAATTTTTTTTACAAATTTTTATGACACGCCCACTTTTAAGGGACGTTTCCGTTAAAAATCGTAATTGGCTTTGATTTTTTTAAGGTTTTCTAACTATCGGTCGCAATTTTGAAGTAAGAAGATGAACACTTCGGTTTGTATTCCTTGGTTACGTAGCAGGTTGTGGTTCAAGAATTGTTTAATACACCCATAATCGCTATTTCCATTCAAAATCTAATTTTTCAAAATCCAAGTTATATCTTGTCTTGTTCAAATCGACTGCAAGCTTTAAATTGAATGTCACTTACCTCATAGTAATTGCCTTGGCAAAAAAAAGCCTCATCTTTGGCACACGCATTTTTTGATTGCGCGCTATTAAATTCAAATAGGAAATAGGGTATCCAGCAGTTCGTTGCAAACGTAGCTCTGGTTTATGTTTCTATTTCAAAAGCAAATGGCTGATAAGTTGATTCTAAAACCATCATATTTTCCGAATACCTTAGTTCATGGAATTCTTTTTGTTAAGGTTTTTCTTTCTCTTTTCCAAAAACTACATTGCTTATGAAAGGTTTACCTTATATTTGGAAACTTGTCAAAGAGCTCAAAAACTAAAGTTCCAGAGGGTCATTAATACCCTGCTAATGAAATATTAAAAATACGTGTGTTTAGGAAATTTGGATAGAAGATACAAGGAGTAACTAATTAACATTGGTTTTAAATGTCTGCATTCGATATTAGAAGGAATTGAGCCGGGCAGAGTATTCCATATTCGCGTAGCGTCTGCGGCGGCGTCGCGACGGAGTCGTATGGTAACAGAAGTAGTCTATATTTCTAGGTATAGAGTGATAAAACAATGCAAGACAAGAAACGACGATGTTCAAGGAAAACAAAAATGTTTCTGTAATCAATTTTATGACTCTTTTCTTGAGAGTTTATATTACTTACGCTCTGGGAAAATGTTTGTCTTATAAAATTGAGCCAAACCAGATGGTCGCACAAACTTGTTCTAATGTTTGGTAGCTGTCTTGAGGCTATAGATTTTGGGAAAAAAGCAGGGAAAAACCAAATGAAATTTTATTATTCACAAAAATCACTAGTTAAAAGGTTTTTTGAAAAAATTGAAAAAAAAAAATCTGTTTTGTTTTACTGTTTTGAATTTTTTTTAAAAAAAAATGTTCTTTTCCAATAAACAGTTTTTTTTTAACTTTTCGAGAACATATTCGAAATTTTTTTAAAGAATGCATAACTTGCCTTATAGTACATATATAATCGCAAGTAAAAAGCAGGGTTTTTGAGTAAGGGCGGGTAGATAAAAATGTTGTTGATCGGGGCGTCTGCTGATGGAACCACATTTCGTCTTGTTCCATATGGTTCCATTCGGGCCATACAAAATTGGTTTTCATCGTTCTGTAGCGCTTCCCGCTGACTATGACCGCCACAAAAACGTTATTTTCGAAAAATCCACGCCAAATGGTATCTTTTTGAGAATTAATACAAATACCCATTACCCATGTATGAATGTACGTCCTTATACGACAATCCATCTACCAAAAATGGATCCTCTCTTCTCTTCGAAATGCTCCGAAGTCCCGACGCAAAATTCTTCAAGTTACAGTTTACCAAAGGCCGAGTTCTAATATGCACGAAAGTGCTGTCCAATTGAGTTATACTTGCCACGGTGACATAGATTTAGATTTAAGTAGCCATCGTTACACTGGGCCTCCATTAGAAATAAATGATTGCAAGAAATGTGTCATGTAGTCAATATTTCTTGTGGAGGCCCCTTATGTCTGGATTTTTATTGTTTTAAGACATAGATTTCAGCATTTATTTCTTGTCTTCGAAGAAGAAATAAATTCGGAAATAAATCTGACGTTTCGTGACATCCTTAAATCACTGAACATACATTTCAAACAAAACGTGTACTCTTCTTACAAATTTTGACATTTAAATGATTTGCTTTTGCATTAGTTTTTGTTTTTTTTTTTTGATTATTTGATGTTTTTTTAATTGTTTGCATTTCTATTGACATTCTAAAAAAAAGTGTAGTCACATTCATCCTCTTGAAGGGTGCCTTGCATAAAATGAGCTTCGAGATCAAGCAATTCTCTTTTGCTTAAATGGATTCACCCAAAAAGTGTGTTTTCTTTTCTTTGTTTTGTATTCTGCTTCTTTTAATTTTTCTAGAGCCGCTAAAACTAAACGAGATTCACTCGGTGAGATCATGACGAAGAATGAAATGTCACGACATAATTTTCCTACATAGTAGGTACAGAAATATAAATTTCAGAATAATGTCTGACATAATGTCCGAAATAAATATTGCTCGTGGAGGCGCGGCCTTATATTCAGGACATAATAAGACGAAACTACTACATAAAACCTTCGTTTAAGTTATATTTGAACTCTGTCATAAGAAGATTCTCTTCCAAAATATACGTCACCAGGAATACAAATTATTTTTAACTCCTGGGAAACTTTCGTTTTGCACTCTGCCAACTCAACTCACAAGAAAAGATATTTCTTTGTCTAACTCCAACCATCTTAAATCCTCACCAAACATCAATTTTTCCAAGAAAATGATACTTTTAAAATTTCTATCACACTTTTCTTGTAAGCTATTTTTGATGTTCTGATTTCACGAGAAAATTCGATTCCCTCACCACCAATCGTATGGCAGTTACCATTCAAACCTTTCAACTTTTTACTTTCGATTATAGGTACTATAAGGCAAGTTATGCATTCGTAAAAAAAATTTCTGACGGAAGTAACGCTCAGTATTCCAATATGGCGACACTGATGGCTCACATCAGTTGTGTGTTTGGATCAATGTAGGGATGGGCAAGTGGAAAAAACGCCTCCAACCATTTTGATAAAACTTTCTGAATTGTGTTTTTTAAGTAAACTTTATGTTTTCGTTTTAACACATTTTTCAGGTATCTCCCATAGATAGAGTTTTTTCATAACAGATTTTCTGGACTTCACGGACTTTGATGAAAATTTTAATGTGAAAGCTCTTTTATAAACAAAATAATGTTAATTGTTTAATTTTTCAATAAATCTTAAAATATTTAAGTTTATTTTTTTTTTTTCAAAAACGGTTCATTCAAAATTTTTAAAATCTCTGTTTTCTGATAAGAACTTTAAACTGCTATATGTTGACTTACTCAAAAAAAATTTGAATATGTTATCGAAAAGTTTTTCAAAAAAACCCTTTTTTTAGAGTGATTAATAAAAATTCAAATATATATATGCAATGCTTATTTCCCAAAATCGCAAGCCCCAAATCCATTTTAACACATTAGAGCAAGTTCGTACGACCCAGTCCTGCACTTTATTTTTTTTTGCGATAGAAGTTTCTTATCGAAACCTTCTTGCAGGATAATGGAAATGATGTGCATGTGGTTGCGGTAAAGGATCAACATTACTATGTATAAAGAAATATTATGAAATGATATTGCACATAAAAAGTATAACTTTCTTTATAAAGACGAAAGAGGTAGAAGTAGAAGCCCGTATGGCATATATAAAGAGTCAGGAACACCCAACAAAACAGGTATAAAGAATCAACACAACCAACTTCCATGAATACATTTTAAAAATGTGACGTTTCTATATGCCTTATAGGAGTAGCAGTGTATCAAAATAATGGCTTTCAATATATGTACATATCTATGCTTAAAGCTTTTCAAGTCAATTCAGCAGGATATCTTCTAAAGGACATAGAATTTGTAAAAGTCTTAGATATCTTACAAAGATGAACCAAATTCTTTTCAATTATTTCAAATTATTGGCTTTAGGCTAGATAAATGAACATTTAAAGGGATTTTAGTTTTTTAGCTTTGAATTTCAGGATGTCCTAGTAAGAAAGGAGAGGAGGAATTAAATGAACGAATCACACAAATTGGTAATCTGATTTTACAAACGTAATTTGTCTGTGGAGGCGACATATTTTGTTTGTCCAGCCAGCGCCAGCGTAATGAAATTAAGTTTTCCCTCCAGGCACGTACCTAGGGGGGAGCTAGGGGGCGTTTTAAATATCCACAAATAAGTGTGCGATGTCATCAAAAGCATAAACTCCACTGACATTGGTTCAAAGAAGTGATTTCCTTGGAATCCTTGGCCATATTGTATGTAAATAAGTTTTTAGTTAAACGCTTACCCTTGCTAGTTCTACAAAATGAATCCTTGAATTTTGAGCTTGCAATGCAAATGTTGTATTCTATAGAATGTCAAAGAAATTCAAGGCGCCTGTTGCTGTAAGAAAAAATGTAAAAACAAATATTATTTATTTCAAATAATATAATCAAAAATAGTTTACACTTTTTGTATACCGAATTACTTCTATGAAATTAAGCAGTATGACCCCCTCTCCCCCTCCCCACTCCAAAACAAAATCTTGGCTACGGATCTGCATCCTCCCATTCAGAATATAAAATAAAACTAGCTAATATAAACAAACGCTTTCTACTTGAAGTTGTCTCCCACTCAAACCATAATGTTTGAAGAAGAATGGACTGGAACACAGTTTACCATCAACATTTACCGTATTATAAGAGAAGGAACGAATTCACTTCCTTGGATTTCCCAGCCATCCTCCATCAAGGACAAGATTTCTCCTTTTCAACATTATTTATTCACTCAGAATGATTTAACAGAGGATGCAGTGGGACTTGGCTAATCTTCTTACTTCTACTTCTCCGAAATACGTCAAATTGGTGTTGTATCTTATTTATTACAAACACTCTGCGGACTTCCATTTAAGGACCTACACTATTCTCAACTTTCATGAAAAAAGTACCAACACTATATTTCTTGCTTGTAATGAACGCCTTTATACTAAATGACCTTCCACAACTAATAAGTTTATTGGATTTATATTTATGCAATAAATAAAAATGCTATTTTTCATGAGATTTTGGACAGTCAAATGTGTAGTGGAGTTAGATTTAATGGATTGAAATTTGAAAATGGGACAATAATTGTGTGATGTTTTTTTTTTGTCTAAGGCAGGTAAGCTCGTCGTAGTCCAGGGTTTAAGAAGAAAGAACTCTGTTGATTTTCAAGTATGATATAAAAAATCTTTATTAAAAATAAAAAGGTTTTTAAATCTAACAATGTATTACATTTAAATGTTCTTAGCGGATAATATTATAATACACTCGATCTTAATATAAATAACACGTTATTTCGTATAGAAGAAAAGAATATTATATAGGTAGCCCACAATCTTACAGGAGTAAGCAGGAAGTGCGTGATTTCTCCGTATACCAGCCCACGATCTTACCGTAGTAAGCAAGCAGGGAGTGCGTGATTGTACCGAATACCAACTAACTACTTTTAATGCCAAAAAGATATGCTTCTATAAAATGTGCACAAGTACAACCAAATGCTATCTGAAGTGATTTTAATTACTATGGAATCTTGCTACTCTTTCACTTCAGGTCGGAAACCAGGAAGTTTAACGGGTAGGTAAGCTTCGAATTCTGGCATATTCCTGGCCTCTACTAGTAATATTTTATGAAAGAACTGAGTGTGAATTAAAAAGAAATGAATGAAATATAATATAATAATAATATAAATCTAAATGAAGTTCCGATGTTTGGTGTGCTGTGTGTCTATTGCTGTTGACGGTTTGGTGGGCGGTGGGTGGCTCTGGCTGGTGTTATAATAGATTTGATGAAACTAATGGTCCCTTGCTGGTTGTATGAGGTTGTTGTTATTGCTGTTTTTAATGGATGTGGCGGATGATTGAGTTGTACGGATATGCCAGTAAACATTGGTAGTTAAGGGTCGTACAGACTAGCTGGTCG
Source organism: Platycheirus albimanus (assembly GCA_916050605.2). Taxonomy (NCBI): domain Eukaryota; kingdom Metazoa; phylum Arthropoda; class Insecta; order Diptera; family Syrphidae; genus Platycheirus; species Platycheirus albimanus. Next base: position 147,392,450 of record OU696697.1, read on the forward strand.
TTGTTAGAAATTCTTCTGAATATGCCGGCAGCCGTAAATTAAAGTCGGTCGGATGGCGGAAAGTGTAACACTTCGTTACAATTGGTCCGGTCGGGACAGCTAGTTAAGAGTTCACAGAAAGGTTAAACCTTATAAGTTAATATCTAGTAGATAACATATACGTGATTAGAATAACCGTATATTTTTTGAAGTCGACCAATAATTTTTTAATTAAAAACCAAATGAACCTAATCTCCAATAACCGAGATTCGAGATATAAAAATGTAGTTGAAATTATATAAATAATAGATTGTATACATACATGATATCAACTTATAAAGAAGGTTGTTTCAGAGGGAAATATTAACTTTGATAAAAATGGTGTAATGACCGGATATCAATATAACTGCTAGCAATAGAAAAGAGTCATAAATAAAATCCCTGGATAAGCTTTAATTGAAAAATTGAATTTGTCGCTTCCATAGCAGTTTATGCGATATAGAATCGGAGAGCGGAGACAAATAGGATATCAATCAATAATAATGGCATCCCGATAAGCCAATATTATAGTGAAGGCTTGAAGGATAAAAGACTTTTTCCTTCATTTTATTTTTTGTATTTTTTTTTATTCTTGCTGCGATTCTGGGAGGATAGTGCAAGGCTTAAGTGGATTTATTGGCTATATAAAGAATATGTCGAGGGTTAATGTTCCTATTCATATAGCTTTTGAAATATATTTCATAATTTCGTAAGAAAAACAATTGTGGATGGAAGTGGCCATTTTTTGTACTTCCTCTATAAGGAAAGTATTGGTTTCAAACATGATATAACGGCGATAGAGAAGCCCAAAAAAGGTGGTTTTCGCCATACCGTCCGTCCGTCGCGTGCGTCCGTCGTCGGTCTGTCTGTGCGGATTTGCGGGTGTGCGTCTGTAGGTACGATTTTTCACGTTGACTTCAAATAAAGCAGTTTAAAGAAAAACGGTTGTTCAAGTTTTTTTTTACTTTGTTTTAGCTTTAGGTTTTTCATTTTAGATTTTACCAAATTTTCAAAAATGATTTTAACAATTTTGGTAATTTGTTTTTTTTTTTTTTGTATTTCTTGGGAGTATTTCATTGATAACTGCGTTCTTAAGTTTTGTCTTAAATTACAGGTAACGGACATCTGTTTATAAACGACTAAGAATTTTAACTTCTTTGCATATCTTATACAACAACTAGTTGTTGCTATTGCTCGATAAGCAAGTACGTGCGACCCAGTCATGCATTTTGTTTTAAATTGCATTATATGGTGGAACATTTTTAAATCCAAAAGGGTTTGCTTCGTATTTTCCGAATGCACACTATAGTACAGTCATTTCGTAGTTTTGTCAAGACATCGTGTTTCGCTGGTTCTTCAAATTCTTTTGTGGTCTCACTTTGCTACAGGAAAGATTGCGTATAAGTCGTTCGAAAACGGATCTAGTAAAAATCGATGATTTGCATAAATTGATGTGGCGATATCGCCACTTTAATTACCGTGATATTAAAGAATGCTTGGCCATTAATTCTCCTTGCATACATTCATAATTGCTCGAACATTTGGTCGTCAAAAATCTTCGTTCCCGATAAATACTGCATAATTTGACACCTATTTAAAATCGTGTTGATTGGTGAGACAAAACTGTTGAAGAAATTCAGTCGCTGTGTTTTAAAAGACATCCTGGACAAATCATGGATCCATGCAAATAAGCTGAAATTTAAACAACAATCGAATTTTGGGTATTCCAAAGGTTGTCCAAATCAAACAAAATCAGCTCTCGAAGTAAGCAAATGGTCGACAGGTTTTTCGGAATAGTTCATCATGTTGAAACCGTATACCACCATCAATAATCAAAGCAACGTAGAATGGTCCCTTTCGAATGTGGAACACCACAATTTGCTTGCCAGAAATGTTCAGAAATTGAATCATCCTCCACCTCGATAGGGCAGTCTACGAACGAAAACGTCAGTGTCAATCACTTTGAGGGAAAACATCTTTGGCGGTATAAGATATAGTTTCAAATAAAATATTTTCCAAATGTTTAAAGGGACCATACAAAAAATTAATAATTGAACAGAAAATACAAACACATAACACAGCGAAATTGAAGAATGAGAAAGCTTCGGGGACAGCCCTATAATGCAACCTCTCACACATATTGGCTTGAGCAAGGGCATTTTTGAGCATTTAAAACATCGAATTGATGAGATATCCGCCGCTTTCGTACAGTCCTGATTTGGCACCCAGATCAAACATCAAAAGCGTAGTAAATGTAAATTGACGCCTAGGAAGCTGTTGATTCATTCAAAATGCATGTTTTGGAAGAGCATCAATCGGAGTGTAAAAAGTGTACTGATCTTCATACAGAACATTTTAAAAAATAACCAAGTCATGAAAATATTTGAACCAGGTTTCTTTGTTCCTTCAAAACTCTACTAGCAATCCTCTTAAGAATTGTGACTGAAACCTGTCATTTTAAAAAATTTACCCTGAACAACTTTCTATGAGCTTTCCCAATCCGAGACTGAGGACTGTTTTTTTGGTTTGTTAGTAGAAACTTTTCAGTGAGGTCGGAATGTTGAAAATTGAATGCTTTTTTTTAACAGGACTCTATGCCACGTTTGATTTGATTTTTTTCTCGAATCCTATTTTCATATAAAGCACATCCTGCCATCGTAGAACAAACAACAACACAACAAGGCATACGCAAATAGCAAAACAAAGAGTAAAATAATGTTTCGATATGAAAAAAAAAAAATTAAGCTGCAATAAAAATTTACTGTCTACATATTACACAACATTTTGTTGTAAGACATATAACACGACCATGATTTCTTCCACCTCATAAGCTGTGTATGTACACTTTGACTTCTTGTTACCTACTTTTGATCCTTAAGGACAAATAATTGTACGTTACATACGTGCCTATGTAGCTCATAACATTATTTCCTCACATCACTCGACAATCAAAATCACGAACGATACAAAAATCGAAAACAAAATTGTTTAATCTTCTTCTTCACTTCACCGGATATCATTTATCCGACCATTTATTTCAAGATCCAAAGCCCTTAACATAATTTTATTTTCTAGATGACTTTGTTTTTATCTTTTGCTCCATCGAAACTGCTACTTTGAATTTTAAGCAAATCACCAAGTTCCCGGCAGTTGAGTTGAGTTCTATGTTCAAAGGCCTTGCTCCATTCAAATTAAAAATGATTGGATGTACCTATATATATAGTATCTCAAGGTCTAGCTCTAGCTCTACCTCAACCCAAAAAAAAAAAAAAAAAAAAAAGTCATGGCTAAAAGCAATCGAGTAGAATTTAACATCAAGGTTATTGGATTGTCCTCTCGCGTGTAAAAATGCCATCGACATCGACAGAAAAAAATCGTCCTTTTTTACCGAGTAAAAGCCGATTAAATATAAAGGGAACGTGTTGGGCAGATAGGTTAAACGGACTGCACCCACCTGTGGCGCTGTTATAATTTTATTGGAATTTTTAAACGACAGGTTTTAAATGTATATGTATATTTTTTTGTAGTCTTGTTACAAAAAGAAGAAAACCAAACCTTCTTAGAAAATTGTTTGTTTGTCTTTAAATCGGAAACAAGGACTCATCGGAGATTTGTTTCGTTATTGGAATTCCTGTCTGCAAATAAATATTTCATATTACCGAATAAGGTTCGAAGAAATTCAACAAAATCCAGAAATCAATAAAAATCTCTTCACATTTCGTTTTCGAATTTGATGACTCCGCTGCTTGGCTGGCTGGTGCTGGCAAGATATTTATAGAACACTTAGGAAGCATACAAAACAACACCTCTTGGAACGTGCTTGAAAGGTTTTTTTTTTGTCTTGAACACCCATTGGCAGGAATTCATGTTCTTTTTTTGTATTAACTTTTTCAATTTGTCTCTTGTGGTTGTGGCATCATATTAGAGATGCTTTTTTCTGGTCCTCAAGCTGATGGGTAGGTACTCTTTTTTTTTCGGAAGTGAATATTTTTTTCTTCAATGTTAGTCTTAGAAACTGTGAACAAATGTATTTCGAAAAACAAAAGGATGTTTACTTAGGATATTTTAATAAATTATGCGCAGTCTTCTCCAGGGTGATTTTCTACCCTTGAAAATGAGAAAGTTTTTAGTTACACCAAACCATATATGATAATTTCTATGGAACCAAGTTCCAAGTAATCCAATACCCCCTTTCATCATTATCAAGTGCTTTGTGAAGCCAAAAATCAACAAGACCAAATTTAAACCAAACCGGCTGCAGTAATAGTCAGCCTTCTCAGGGAATATTGTCTTAATTAAAACATAATAAAATTTCCAAACCTTCATAGACACCACTTCGCAAATTTAATTTGTGTACACTGTTTGTAAGGCAAACAATGATGTGAATTCACATTCTTCAAAAGGATATTTCTCCAGTAAAGGGGAATTTCGAAAATTGAAAAGTTGAGGTTAAAAAAAAAAACAAATTGAGGTGAACATCACGAGAGTGAAAACAAAACTTTTAAAACACTTCATTGTATATAGGGGTATTCACGATCTGGTGTAACTTGTCTTGCATCATTGTAAAAGTGTAGAAGTGCTACGTTTTCTTGCAATACAACAACAAAATATACTGGATGTCATTTGTTACACTTTTGCATTTTATCTATACCTCAACCCCATTGCAACAGGAAAATACAACGGTTGCAAAGTTTGTACTTTTGATTTTGACATTCGTGTCAACCTGATTTTGACATTTGTGTGAGTTTTCCTACAGATTGGAAGAATTGAGTTCACGATCTGCAAGAAATGCAAAAAAAAATTCGCACTTTTAGAATACTTGTTTGCACTAGATCGTGAATACCCCTATTCTGTTATTGCTTCATTTTGGCTTCCAAAATAACAGCTTTTAAAGTTAATACCGACAATTTTTGATATTAATTTAATAGCTTTATATGAGCTTAAAGAAAATACTTTATATGGTGTTTAATACGCTTTTGCTTAAATTTGACATTTATTTGAATTGAATAAAAAAAAATTACTGTAGCAAACTAAATGAGCAATGACATTTTTCACAAGACTCTTAGTTGGCTGAGTTCTGAAACTGCAACCCATATCAATTTATTCATTTTAATTTTTGACATAGGTATAGAGTAAAACCAGTAAAACTATGCAATCTATACCTTTTGACAGCTGCCAAATCTCGAATATCATTTATCGTCTTATCGAAAGTGGAGGGCAAACAAAAGCTTATTTGCCTGCAATTTCAACACCCACAACACTCTGAAACTATTTAATTTAATAAATAAATACTTTTTATTTATTATCCAGGAAAATGTTTTATATTTGGCGTTTCTTTAAAGAATAAAGATATGCGCAAGCGAAGTTGAATTTTCTTGTTTGTCCTCCACATCATCTCGTTTGAAAAAGATAAAAAAAATCATTTTCATTATCTTATACGAACACATACTGTTACGAGAGAAAAAGGGTGCCATATCGCCTTGGGCCTAGGGCGCCTTCAAACCTAAATCCACTACTGTGTCTACTCCGATCGATTCATCGACGGATTAGATTGTAATGTGATGTAATGTAATGTAATGTGATCGCCATTAATTATTAATTAAACAATGTTTGTGAGCATTCCTTTTTGATACCAACTCAAATTATCGTAAATTTTACCGAATTAATTGAAATTTTAACTTGGTATTATGGGTATACTGACTTTAACCTAAATAATCCACTGTGCAGTGCAGCATCAGTGACGTCATTGAATTCGAATCCCATGTTTGATGTTTTTTGTGTTTCTTCGCACTGGAATTGTGTATTATTTCTGGTGCGGCCAAAAATTCCAATCTTGAAATTAATGTTCAGTTAGGTTTTGGATTTTTCAAACAAACAAAAATTCCAAATTTAAAGTTGCCTCAGTTCGCCTTGCGCGAATAGCTGTAGGGGATTCCAGTAAATTAATGCAAAAAAAAAACGTACACAGCTGGTCAAAAAAATAGGTGCAATTATTTTTTTTTATATATTTTAATATGTTTTGTTTATTTAAATATTATTTTAACATTAGTTTTCATAGGACTATCAATACTTAAGGAAATATTAATATTTAAGGCTTTTAAATTAATTAATTATAAATTTTATACAATAAAACGGACGGTGTAGACATTTGCGCCTGGACAAAAAAATAGGTGTGTCTTCCTTAATTAAGAATAATGATAGTTTGAATGCAAAATTTGTTGTATTTGATAAAAATTTTCGTTTACCATTCTCTTATAACCCGAGTATACGACATTGCTATCCAAAACTTTTTGAAGTCGGCGTGGCATTGACTCAATAAGCTTTTGGCATGTTTCTTGGGGTATAGAATACCATTCCCTCTGGACAGCAGCCCACAATTGGTTCCCATTTGGAAAATATTGACCTCCTAGTTTCCGCTTAAGCTGATTCCACAAGTTCTCAATCGGGTTGAGATCAGGGGATTGACTTGGCCACGAAACGATTGAGACTTCTTTCTCTCGAAACCAATCCTTCACAAGATGCGCCGTATGTTTCGGATCATTATCCTGCTGAAATTTCCATCGGAGAGGCATGTTTTCTTCGGCAAATGGAAGCATAACATCTTCCAAGATATCCCGCTATAACCGTATTTGGTCAATACGTTATTAATGCGGAATATGGGACCACACCATACCAGGAAAAACAGCCCCAGACCATTATATTTCCTCCCCCGTGTTTGATTGTTTTCCGGGTATAGTGAGGGTGGTAGTCCTTTCCTTTTGGTCGCCTGACATTACGCCCCGAATCTGATGAGAACAAATTAATTTTTGTTTCGTCACTCCTGAGGATATTTCGCCATTTTTTTGCTCCTTCAGGTCCGTTCCAACTTCTATGGTTTAAGGCAAATTCTTTTTGGGACCTTATATTATTTGCTCTTAGTAAAGGAACTTTCCTGGCAACTCTTCCTCGTAGGTTGAAGCTCTGAAGCCTTCTGCGGATTGTGCGGACACTGACTCCATTATTGATTTGTGCTCCTATTGTCCTTGACGAAGCAAAAGGTTTAGATTTAGCCAAAAGGAGGACACGGCAATCAGTGGTGACTGATGTTTTTTTCGGCCTCCCACGATTTTCGCGCACTAATCTGGCCTTGAGTGCATTTGTCACAAAATTTTGGGATCTTCCTAGGGCTTCTGCTATAATTTTGTAAGTCTTACCTTCATTTCTTAGCTATAAAACTACCCGTCTTTCTTCCGCCCAACAGTGGACGTTTCTACCCATACTAAAAGTCTAATAAACTATTATTTATTATTATTTATTATTTTATTTATTAACAACTATCATTTATGGATAGTTAAATTATTAAAAAGAGGTTACCTTGAAATTTAGTATTTTTTTGAAATAACAAAGATATAAACTGTGGGTTTATTTGGAGAACACCTATTTTAATGACCAACTTCTTAAAAACACCAAATCCTAATGCAACAAAGAAAATAGAACAGCTCAACATAACACACACAAAATGCAGTAAGCTCAGCATCAGTGTCAACAGAATAACCGTTTTTTCTTAAAACAAGAACTTTTTGTAAGGCCGGCGATCAAAAAAACAGTTATTTTTTGACCAGCTGTGTATATTTACCTACACATACCCGGAATATTTGACTTGCCTTGAATTTAATATCCTGAATCATTAATCTGTACGAGTGAATAGATAATTATTTGTATTGCACTGTTGTTTGAGGTTAAATAATGTTTTAATATCATTATCCTACGACAGGAAATGCGAAGTGATATCGAACGGATGTGGGTTTGAAAACAAAAATGCACCACTGGGTCATGACAAGAAAACCATTCTTGAAGTTTTGCAGCATCGTTTTCATCTCTTCGGACTTGTGAATATTTTGCATCCACATTTTGATCCCACGAATACAAGTTTACATTACAAAGACTTTCCAATTTCTCACAAACTATGTTCATTGAATGCATCCCATACACCCATTATCGAGGTGTACCATCATGTCCTGAAGATTGCTGATTTGGCATAGTTATTGTGTCCAGCAGCGTGAAAATATGGTAACATTTGTCTTATACTATTTTTAAATGGCCACTCGTGATTCGGCGCTGATAAACTCTTTGGCAATCGAAATCATCTGAAAATATTATATCCACTATTTAGCTGTAGGACCTCGATCCTGAAACTCGCGAAGCACATTTCATTAAATTTGTCGACCAAACATTTTGCTTTCTCATCACGGTACTCAATTTCATCATAGGAAATAGTTGAACTGATTATATTTTCAACAGAATTTCTCTTCTATCTAAGAGAATCTATATTAAATTAATTTCAGTTACGAACAAAATCCCAATGAATTAAAGTTAAGAGCTTTTAGTAATGGATTTAAGTTTTTTAGTGTAGTCAGAGTCACAACCACGGACCAATATACAGACCGCCAACTCGTACTCCTCTTGCCTGAAACACCCTCGAAATATTTTTTCCTGTCTGTGAATACGTGTACATCTCTCTCTGTGCATTTTGTAATGGCAACTATACCTGCGTACGCCATTTATTTTGTAGGTGTGTTTGCTAAATGGGTTTTAAAAGCAAGGGAGAGCGTCACACTCTCAAAATAAATGGCATATCAGCTGATTTTTAGCTTGTAGGCAAAAAGAGAAACCATACAGTGAGTTGGCGGTCTGTATCTTATTGGTCCGTGGTCACAACTATGGCACCAAGTTCGCCGTGTCATTCAGGTTTATTTTTTTTTCGGTGTCAAAATATGTTTAGTCTTATAACAAGTTTTGAAGTTTTCTGTTTTAGCTTTAGGGAATTATAAAGATTATAATAAACAATTTCTTAGTCTAAAAAACAAAAATCCAAACCCATTCCATTGATTTTTTTTTTCTCATTTTTCTTCTCGAATACTATAAATCAGCTAGTTGTCTTACACACAATTCCCTTGTCATCGAACACCATCATCAGAAAAAAACAACACAACAAATCACAAGGAACAGAAGCCAAATAGTATGTAGGTACATGTTTTTCTCACAAAACTCTTTAATCCACTTTGGAAAGCGATTTTCACCCAACCCTGGGGAATAAGAACCCAAAAAAAGTCACACTAGTTATGGCTTTGTCAGTTCATTTTCCTTATGAAAAAAAAAACGACTTGACTTCAACAAAGTTGGCTTATCATTCTTCAACAAGGACACCAAGGACAACACAATGGCAATAGTCCGATTGACAAACGAAGCGACCGACGACGCGACGACTAGGAAGGCTTTCAACCTTTTGTTTAGTATATTAATTCACCTCTTCCCCCATCAATCATCTTACTTAATCTAATCTGATTTAAAACAAGTGGACATACTCGATGAAGTTTTTTGAAGAGTACGAAAAATAGAACAAATCGCCCCTCCTCCCCCAAATCCCACCACAACTCACGACAACTGAACGCTTTGTTGTGTTATCGAGATTTATATTCATCAGGCGTAAAAATAAATTATAAGCAAAATCTGGAATTATGTAAAAAATTAGGGAAGGAGAAGCATAGAAAAAGCTGCGCACGTTATTACAAAATGAATAATGGTTGTATTCCGGAAGTTGAGTCGCCGGCCGCCATATTATCATGAAACACATGGCCGGATACAGAACTGCCATGGCATTAGTTGACAATTTATTTTTATAAGTGTGTGCGAGCTGTCAGATTTTTGTTTTACCAAATCTTTATTTGACATGCCAAAATATATTGGATAGAGGACCCAGCCCCAACCCAACAGCTTGTTAGGAACCCGAAATCGGATTTTATTGGCAACATTCTCGTGGAAATGGTGGAGTCTTCCTAATTGGGTTGTTACCTGTAGTGGAGAGTTTCGCTAAAAAAAAGACATTGCATAAATGTATCTACTAAAATAAATAAAATGCACGACTGGGTCGCATGTACTTGCTCTAATGTGTGACAGTGGTCTAGGGGCTTGAGATTTTGATAAAAATAAATTTTTCAAAATTCTTAAAAAAATATTTAAACTAATTTGCGCTGAGAAAAAAGAACGTCATTTTATTTCTTGGATAAATTTGAATTTATGAGAATAAATTTATAAAAATCTGTGGAGTCGTTTTTGAGAAATTTTTTTTTTTTTTTAACTTTTTTGAAAACATTTATCAAAAAACATTCAAAAACGCCAGTTCGAAGGTGCCTACAACAAATGCATTTATTTATAACTAGCTTTTGCCCGCTACTTCGTACGCGTGGATTTTAGAATAAAATAGGTATCTCAGTATATTTTTGTTTTTGCACAACCGGTTCAAAATGGGGGGTATGCGTGGTATGAAAGCTACATAGCTTACCAGCTCTACAGCCGTAAGATTTTTGGCTTCTGTATATTATTATTTCGAAGTATCATAACGGTTTAAATTGCAAAGTTGGAGATTTAAGTTCTGAAGCAATATACCTAATTGGAATGCCCACTTTCAAAACGATGCTCCGCGCCGATACTGCTATTTATGGCAGCTCCGCTTCATCAGTTTTGGGCGTAAGTATTGTTCGTTCACCGTTCTTTATGGTTACATTATTTTTCGATTTCTGCTTTCGCTGAATGAGACACTTTCTATATGGTGGTAAATAGCGCCATCTATGATGTTTTTGATGTAACTTATATTCAGAACGACTAACTTATTTCTATTCATGTATATGTAGGTAAGTGTGGCGCTACTTTTATGATTTCCAGCGCCATTATATAAGTGAGACGCTAACTTCTTTAAAATCTTTTAATTTTGCGTTAAGTTCATTGAATACCGTTCGATTGCAGCAATATTAAAAAAACGACCAGAATTATATATTTTCCTGCGATAAAATGTAGCCTATATTTTAAGTTGGCGTACTACCAATAAATCTGCAAAAACCGCATTCAATTCCATGCAGTAGTTTTTGCGTGATGCGCGTACAAACATACAGACAGACAGACAGACAAAAATTCTAAAAACGGTTGTTTTGGCTTCTGTGGGTCTAATAGAGACTCCCCATATTAGTTTTGCATCTTGTATATCTTCAATGTACAGACATCGACCCGTTACGATTTTATTATATGCATAGACTAAAAAAAAAAAAACTTAAAAAGCAGATTTCAAAATATCAATTTTTTAAGCTTTTTTTTAAATGCTTTTAAAAATAGGTACAACAAAATATTTTTCAAAAATAATGGTACGCAGTATAAATTCGGCTACCTACACCAATATATGTGTGAAATTTCGAAAGTACCACAACCGTTTTTTGGAGAACATGAAGTAAGTAATCAGAGAATTGTTTTTTTTGAATTTGAAAGAATTTTTTTTTTTTTAAATCGTTCGACCAGTTTTTTTCAAAAAACGTTTTTTTTAAAACTTTTCGAAAACATATTCCAATTTTTTTTTTTTGAGAATGGTAACTTCTAGAACTTTGTAGTTTTTATTAGGAAAACGAAATTTAAAAACAAAAATAGATTAAACCGTTTTTGGAAAAAAACAATGCATAAAAAAATTTAAACTTTTTTAAAAAACTAAAAAAAAAACTTTTTTTGAAAAATTTAAGAATTTAAATTATTTCGTTTATAAAAGTTCTTCTACATTAAAAATTTCGTCGAAATTCGTTGGCTTACGAGAAAATCTGTTAAGAAAAATCTCTTTCTATGGGAGGTGCCGTTAAAAGACTTTTCCTGAAAAATCTGTTTCAACCAAAACATGAAGTTTATTCAAAAAACACCATTCAAAGAGTTTTACCAAAATTGTAGCAGTCGTTTTTGAGATAAATGAGTTTTTCATAAAAATCATATATACCCGTTAGTTTTGGAGCTGGAATGCTAATTCCAAAAACTTATCCTCTTTAGGACATCCTAATAATACTAACCTATTTTTTTTAAATTTTATTTTTCTGATAAAAACTACAAAGTGCTAGAAGTTGCCATACTCAAAAAAATTTGGAATATATTTTGGAAAAGTTTTTCAAAAAAAAAAAAAAAACTGTTTTTTTTTGAAAAAAACTGGTCAAACGACTTTGAAAATAAAAATTCTTAGAATTCCAAACAATAAACGAAATCAGATGGCTTACCTCTTTTTTTCCAAAAAATGTTTTAACTAGTGAATTTTAAGCGATCAATAAAATTTTGTATTATTTTGTTCCTGCTTTTTTTCCAAAATCTCGAACCCCAAGATTACTGTCACACATTAGAGCAAGTTTACTTGCCCTATACCTAGAGCAAGTAAATTTGATAGGGATGGTTTGGACACTATTGTTCGCAATTTAAGGAATTGCTTTTAAATGTTTTTTTTTTTTTTTTTCAAATAAAATTTTTATCAATTGAATGATTTTATTCGAGAAGGTTAAAATGTCGAAGGAACTTAAAAAAAAGTTTCTAACCTCTTGCAAGGATGCACTCATTCAGCAACCACTCAAACATATTTACTATGATTTTGAAAGGGCAAAAATTGATTTACAGTTCATTAAATTGGCATTTTTTTAAGTTGTAGGTATTTTGAAATCATGACCATTGAAATTTATTGGAAATATTAAGTTGTGACTCGATTCAGAGAAAATAGTCTTTTGTTATATATTATTATGTCTTTCAGCTCTTTCTTTGTTTCTTCTTCCAGAATTCTGTTTCCGTTGAAAATGTGAACCTCAATGTTTTTGTTCTACAGTGTTGACCATTATGATCTTCCTGATAAGAAAAACGCTTTTTATAAACCCAAGGACGTGGGCTAAGGCATTGAACATTTTTGTTACCTGAAAAGGAATTTAATATTCACTTTCGAAGAAAAGGCTGTGAACCGCGTCAGCTGCTACTCTCATGTTGGGGAGGTGTTTTGTCTTATTTATTTGAAGTAAAAATAAAAATAGCTTGGAGCTGATTTGAGAGAAAATGCAACGGCAGCGTATTATAAGATTAATTAATTCCATTCTTGGAAGCATTGTTCATTTGGGAATTATTATAATACTTACATGGAATGCAGTGTTTCATAAATTTAATTCTGTATTCTGTTTCGTTTAAGTATATCCTTCCCCCTATTCCACCATCCTATCCATGAGTGGCAGTTGTAGCCGGGAAACTGAACAGCTTAACATTCTGTCGAACGACCACATGTGTGATGCTAATAATATACAGTAACAGCAACATTATTAAGAATTCAAAAGATGCAAGAAATATTTGTCCTCGTTAACAAAGTTCACAAAAAGGATAGGTAAAAGAACCATTGCGGAAACATTTTTTTTTCCTTGAACACAGCCGTAATGTTTCTTGTCTTACCTTATTTTATGTCTGTTTTTTTTTTTTTTTTTTTTTTACAAAAACGATGCTCCAGGAATTTCCCCGTAGTACCTACTCTCTCCTTTTGGAACAACATTTTGAGCCTTCCTAGAAGTACGTACTAATTGCTAGTTCATACATAGTAGTAGGTACCCTACTAATAAGTCCTTGTACAAATCTTCTTAATTTCATACTACTTAGGGTACCTACTAATAAGTCCTTGTACAAATCTTCTAAATTGCCTTTTAATGGACCTTATTTATTATTGCAATGAGGAAATCTTGATCAACTCTTAATAATCCTTCATAAACAGCCATAATCATAAATGAACATAAACATCATTTGATGTGACAATATGTATTACCTTCATGGCGGGTGTTCCTTTTTCCTTTTTATACCCTATTATATAGAATGGGTATATTGTATTTAGTGTGGAGTATTGTAACATACAGAAATAATGCCGTTAGGTATAGAAAAGTACATAATATAATTCTGACCTAGAAATGAGAATCAAAAGTTTAGTCGATTTAGTGATATCCGTCTGTCCGTTCGTCCGTATGTATACTCTCTAGAGGCCGCAATTTTTGTTTTTTTGGTATTATAATCTTTGCTCTAAGAGTAACTGCTGGAACACAATAGAAAAACGCAACCGGAACCGCATCCGCAACCGTATCGCATGCCGTACGTTACTAATTAGAAGTGCCCACAATGGAGTCGTACGTACTCCTCCTTTTTCTTACAATTTCCACTGAAAAACATACATATACATATATGCTTATAATAGATGATAAAACATATATCGCATCATGTATAGTCTATTTTATATATTTGTACCCTGACCTAATTTCTAAAAGGATTTTATTAGCACGTTGCTCTGTTTTTTTTGTATGGAATGTCAAAAATACGCACGTATTTATTAAAAGTTGGCCAACTCGTCCGTCGCCGTTTGCGGCTGCGTTTGCGGATCCGTCTCGTTGTGTTCACAACATTGAATTCGTGTGTATTCAATATTTTGACATGCGATACGGCTGCGTTCGCGGATCCGACTCCGGCTCCATTGTGTTCCAGCAGTAAAGCAGCAAATACACACAACACTCTTGTGCACACACTTGTGTCGGTGCATTGAAATGTGTGTGGTGTGTATGGACTGGATACACGGTGTCAGACACAGTGTCAAAAAAAACGAAATGTTTTGATTTTTTGTGGCGAACACCTAATGGTGTTTGTATTGGTGTTGCGTGTTGGGAGGAATGCAACACCAGTATCTTGACACCGGTGCACACACTTGTGTACCATTTTTATTCAGCAATGGGTGAATATTTTCTAAATTAAATAAAAACGTTTCAGTTTGGGCGTTGCTATCGCCCACTTTTCATACAAAACCGGCAATATTGTTTTTATAAAATAACAATGCTTAGATTAGAGTGGGCATTAATTGTACATAAACATCAGCTCATAAAGTCTTCAACGCCAAACCCGAGGGATTTAGGAGCCAAGGTAGACCTCATCTTCGATGGAGCGACCAGGTTGAGGGAGACCTCTGACAACTTGGAGTGCGAAATTGGAGACAACAGGCTAGAGATCGAGCCGGCTGGAGGGGCATTCTATAAGCAAGGGCCAGGAGCACCACGTGCCATCATAAGTAAGTTTGTAAACATCTTGTGTATGAAATCAAAAGAATTGACTTTAGGAGTGTCTGACGCCCACTTTTCATTAGAAACTATAAAAAAATGTTTTTTTTGCAAATAATCAGTATTTATAATGAATCGACGAGACGAAATTTGTGGGTCTCTTAGTCGAAACCACGGACCAAGAAGATACAGACCGCCAACTCACCATATGGTCTCTCTTTTTGCCACCAAGCTAAAAATCAGCTGATATGCCATTTATTTTGAGAGTGTGACGCTCTCCCTTGCTTTAAAACCCATTTAGCAAACACACCTAAAAAATAAATGGCATACGCAGGTATAGTTGCCATTACAAAATGCACAGAGAGATATGTACACGTATTCACAGACTGGAAAAAATATTTCGAGGGTGTTTCAGGCAAGAGGAGTACGAGTTGGCGGTCTGTATATGGTCTGTGGTCGAAACTAAGAAGCTTGTATATGAAAAGAAATGTTTAGGCTTTGGGCCCTCTTTATATATGAAAGAACGAAAAATGTAGTTTTAAAAATTTGATATTCACTATTCAATTTAAATCTTTTTTCCGTTCGTTAAATGATAAATATATCTCTACCTTTTTTATGTAAATTTTTTCAATATGCCCACTTTTAAGGGCGTGATTTTTTTAAAATACTTTTTTTCAGGTACCTAAGATGGTTTAAAAACTACTAGATTCAGATGAAGTTTTACACATACCTGTGTCTAAAAATTGACTTATGAGCAAAGCTCAGTTATATGTATAGGTAGTGCTTTAATTTTTTTCTTTACAAATTTTTACGACACGCTCAATTTTAAGGGGCGTTTCCGTCAAACGTCGTAATTTGCATTAATTTTTTGGATGTTTTCAAACTATCGGTCGCAGTTTTGAAGTAAGAAGATGAATACTTCAGTTTGTATTCCTTGCAGGTTGTGGTTCAAGAATTATTGTTAAATAAACCCAATTTAAACTAAACTAAAAACCCTGAACTTTGGGCGTTGAACACGCCCTTTTTTTTATCTCGCTAGCAGTTATTGAACTTCTGCGTTCTGCCACACAACATAAGAGTTATTGTATTTTTTCCTGTCTGCTAAAAAAGAATTTTGTTTCTGGAACTAGAACATAAAAAAAAATAGGGAATAGGGTATAAAACAGTTCGTTCCAAACGTACTTATGTTTTTATGTTTTTTTTTTTTTCCCAAGTAATTGAATCATATTTTTTATATGAATTACAACATGAATTCCCTTTGCGTGTTCTTGATGATTGGTTTTTTATTATATCGTGACTTACTCTGCTAATAAGTCGTATAATAAATTGCTTACAAGGTAGGGACATGGAAGTAAGCGCGCACACGAATAACATGTCAAATTTATTGTCACATTTTCGGATGTAAATTCTGTTTTATTCATTAAAAAAAAAATATGTATATTTGGTTGGAAAGTGGTTTTTAACATGTGATTTTCAATCCAACAGTATTAAATTGAAAATGGCTGAATTCTTAACGAAGAAAATGTTTTAAATAGTCTAAAGAAGAGAAGATGAAGAATGTAGGCCTGGCAATGCTTTCCATGTGTGCATTGGCCGTTCCGTTCCGTTCTTTCTTAAGCGTAGTATTCAGAGCTGTCTGATTGATTCATTTGGGTTAGAAATGGTTTTTACTCCTTTAAAAATGATTTTGGGGGAGGATAAGTTTTATAACATCACACATCACAGTAATTATTAATCACAAGAAACTTGAAATTACGAAACACAAATTAGGTGATGGTGTTGGCAGCCAGCGTGGAAAGAGAACATAAAGCAGCCATTGTATTTATAATCCCAAAAAGAGGAACGCTTGGTGCGCCATCTATGGACGAAGTTCACAAACACTTGATTGGTGAGTTAGGAGTGGTTTTTGTCTAGATTGCCATGGGAAGCAAAAACAACAATAGAAGACATTTCATGCAAAGTAGATAAAACAACTAGCGCCGAGATTGACGAAGTTTAGAACTTAAAGAACATGTTCCATGAAATTACTATAAAAATGTACATATATACAATGAAGAAGCAACCGGATGACGTAGTTCATTGTTTTTGGCTTTTATTTTAATTGATTTTAAGAATGAAAGCCATTGTCTCAAAGCTTTTTACATGTCCAATACAATGTTACTGTAAAATAAAATACACTCAACCAACAACTAGTAAACAGTGATGGGTGTCGAAGGCAGGGCGAAAGTTGATTAAAAAAACTTGATCTCTCCATTTCCCACGGTGATTCACAAAGTGCGATTTTTGTTTTTTAATTCGAGTGAATTATAAAAGAGTGCGTTGGTGGAAAAACCTGCAGTCACTCATCAAAGCTGACTCCTACAATATTTATGTTTGTATGTAACTAATTGGTTTTAAAAATGTATCATGTGTTTTTCGTGCAGCACAATCAAAAACTTAATTGTTTAGCCTTTTGAAATCAACGTTGTTGGGTATTTTTAACTAGAATTTCCATTTTGTTGAATTCATTTGACAAGATAGATTAAAAAGGGTATGAAATTCATCCCAAGGGAATTAAATGCACATTTTATCAACGTATTCATATTTTTTTTTGAGGTGAATAGGTTTGTAATTTGTTGTGGATAGGTTTTTGTCATGCGAGGAAAAAAGCTGTGAAACCTTTATGCATGTGCAATATGGTGCAAAAAATTCAAAAATGGTGGGAGGTTAGTTGGTGGTTGTAGGTGGAGGTTGATGGTTGGGGGGAGACAAAAATTGTCAGTAATGGTGGGTGAGTGTCTGGTTGGTGGTTGTAGGTGGGATGGGTGGTTGGAGTTGGTCGAGTGGTGGTGTTGGTGGAGAGACGGGGGGGGGGGGGCTAGGAAAAATTGTCAAAAATGGTGGGTGTTTGGTTGGTGGTTGTAGGTGGGTTGGGTGATGGTTGGCGGTGATGGGGTTGGTTGATTTGGTGGAGAGTGATGCAAAAATTGTCAAAAATGGTGGGTGAGTGGAAGGTGGTTCTAGGTGGGGTGGGTAGATGGATTTGGATGATTTGGTGTTGGTAGGGGGTAAGCAAAAAATTGTCAAAAATAACGTGTGGGTGGTTGGTTGTAGGTGGGGTGGGTGGTTAAGGTGTGAGGAAAAGATAGAACCTACAAGTCCGAACTTGTTTGTGAACTGGTTATCGACTTTACAAATAAAAAAGTTTTTTTTTTTAATAAAAAGTTTACGAATTCCAACCCACTCCTCTATTTTCCAAGGACTTGAAGTTAGTTCCATATTACCCTTATAAATAATTTACTTTCTATTTTCTAAACATGGCGCAGACAATCCATTGTTGACCACGGACCACAGCCTCAACCAACATACCCCAATAGCCAAAGTCTGGTCGCAAACCACTTGAGTGAGCCACCTTAGATTTACGCCTTTCAATATTGCGCTTTTGCTCTCAGGATAGGAATTGAAGACTCGGCGGGTTACTGCGCACTTGTCCATGCGCTCCACATATACCCCTGCCATCTATATTTTTTCATTGAATCTTCCCCTGATATATAGACGACCGAATATCACGATCACTCAAAAAATCTTTCTCTCAAAGCCGCTTTTCATCCGATTGTGTCATGGTTCACGCTTCTGTCCCACACACCACGACTAGAACGATCAGATTTTTGTATATAACTTTGAGAGTTTATAGTTGAACCTAAATTAAATATAGACAAAGTCCTTGACTGCTTCAAAGTTATATGTTTCCATCTATACGATTTGTCCAAGCCTATGATGATGAAGTTCTGCGCCCCAAGGACACCCATATACTTTGTTTTGTCTTCATTAAGAACCAGACCCATTCTCTCCGCCCCCACTTCAATTACTTGTTAATGCTCCACTTATACGAGTTGAAAACGGTTGCCTCAAGAAGGATGTCGAAAAGGTTAAATGACAGCATGACGCCAAAAGAGTTTGTGATGTTCTTACCATCCTTGACGAATCCGAGCCAGTTCTCTGTAGTCATTCTGGACCACAGACACACAATATAGACCGCCAGCTCGTACCCCTCTTGTCTGAAACACACTTGAAACATATTTTCGTGTATGTGAATACGTGTACATCGCTGTCTATGCGTTTTGTGAAGGTAGCTATCCCTGCGTGGGCATTTTATTTTTCTAGCTCCCATTTAAAATACACGGGAGAGCGTTACACTCTCATAATAAAATGCAAATTAGCTAGTTTTTAGCTTGAATGCAAAAAGAGAGACCATATACCTAGTGAGTTGGCGGTCTGTATCTCTATGTCTGTCGCGATTTTGACAGGCGGTCACATGGCTCTGTATAGCACGTCTCTATACTTACGCTATCATAGACAACTTTGAAATCGATACAAAAAAGTGCTGTGTTTCTTGGTCTTGGTGCTGGAATTCTTAGGTAATTTCTAAAATTTGTCGAAGTGTGAAAGTTAGGTCTATGATTGTCGTACCTAGCCTGAAAATGCACTGATAGGGCCAAATCAATTCATATTCCTTGGTATGACACTAACTATTAATTCTATCGGTTTAGCCGCTAGCACCACCTTTAGAGACCCAAAAAAAATTTGGCCAACCAAGTTTTATACTTTCTCAAATATTGCGAGTTACCTATTGGGTTCGTGCAGAATAAAATTAGAGGTTTAATCAATCATGACACTACGATGGCAGAGAAGCCCAACAAAATTGGTTTTCGCCATACCGTCCATCGGTACCTAAAAACTTGGCCAAAAATCGGCTTCTAACTATACATTCCTTTTCCTATAAATATTATTTTTATATTTTTGTTTTATAAGCAATAGAAATGTTTATTTTTATTTCTAAAAAAGACCGATCCAACATAAATCTCCTGAACCTTTGCAGTTTCTAACAACTCTTACAACAATACATACAACAATGTTAATAACCCTAAAACATTTTGTAAAATACATTCCGATGGTTTATAATACCAAACATTTTACAAAGTCTGAATCATTTTAAAGCTTTTCCCACCGCACAAAAATGAGAGCGTTTTTAAATTGTTTCAGAATGACTCGTTTTTTAGTCCTTTAAAAAATGTATTTATTACACCAGCCTTCCTATTTTCATCACCTTTACATTTTAAAAATCTATATCCTAGAATATCCTTGGAGAGGCAAGCATCGAACAATTTGTTTGTATTTTAAAATCAATAAGAGTATTAAGGATAAGTACATTTTCTACGAAGTGTATCAAAGAAGGCATATTTCCAAGCAAGGTTTCCATCAGTTTCTAAAGTGTAATTGCTTTGGTTCCTTTTTTCCTTTTTCAAATTACATCACACAATTTCCAGGATCCAGAAATAAAAGATTCATTTAATAAAAAAAAAATATATATATATATATGTATATAGCAGCGCACCCACAAGGTAATTGTATCTATATCTATCAATATTTGTGGAATGGAACAACCGGAATGGAGGAGCATGCAGCTTAACAAGGATTACCTAGGGCAAAACATGAATGCTACCATTTTTCGCGGAAATATCTTTTTTTCATCCCGATGATTGGTTTTCGCTTGTCTTCACATTGATGAACTTTTATTGTCGTGGGTACGAATTATTTACCAGGTGATGATAAGGATATAAGGAAATTCTGCTTAAGCTCTTTGGGCTTCGGTGTGTTCTGTGTTGTGACGAGTAATAGATTATGGATTGTGAAAGATTTTTTTAAAAATCTTTCATCACATCATCACCATCACCAACCATCTTGGGATTTGTTTAAGCGATTCAAAATAGGTAACATTCAAATATTTCTGTAATATAACACGTGTTCTGAAGTATTCTTTTCCGGGAAATAAGTACCCATCTAATTTCAATCTGAATTGCTTGATTTTCATTTTGATAATGAAAATGAATTCGTTGAAAAAAGAGAACAATTGACATTATGATGTGACGGAGCAAAGCAGTTTGAATTATTAGAATTGTATAAATTCTAATAAATTGATGAGCAGGCTTCCATGAAAAATTCTTCTTAAACTAATAAAAGAAATTACATTTCATTAGGGAAGAAGATTGAGGAATTCCTGTAGTGCAAATAGTACTAAAGGTACTGGGGGCCAAATAAGGCCCAGCTAACAGACTTTTCTAAATATCTGCCACATTTTTAAAAAAATATTGGAGTGAATTTTTATCATTTTATCTATACAAAAATATATTTTTTTTTATTTTCTTACTTTGGAAAATATATTTTTTCGAAATTTAAAAATAGCTTAGGTTAAGCCTTATTATAAACAGGGGGTCTTAAAAAAAATCAAAATTAACTTAAATCCCTTCTTGGGTAATATATTAAAAAAATCTTAAAAAATTAATAATAAAAAAAAAAAGAAAAAAACAGCCACGCAGTTCAGCGTTACTTAATTAATTAACAGACCATCAGTCGCATCCACCTGTGCACTCAAACCCAAGTGATATACAAGATTGCGCCGAGCTGTCAAAAGTAAAATTAACTTTTTTTTCGTGACGTAGACGTTGTATTTCATCCCAGAAACAATTTAGCTTACACTTCCTTTTCCACGGATTTGATCCGATCCTTCAAGCTGACAAGTGGTATTGCAATGTTTTCGGCCTCTATAGGTTCGGGTTCTGGTTCTGGGGTTTCGTCAAGTAAACTGTCAACATTTTCCTTTTAGTCCCTTCCATTCGAATTGAGCAAGAGGAAGTTGAGGGCACTGGAGCATTAGTTTCAACGTCTAACGTAGGTATTGATCCCTTCTTCAACTTATAATGGCGTACTGTGCAAAGTATATTTGCTACGTATTAGCATTAAATTTGTCTTTTCTTTTGTAAAAATTAATCCAGGTTTTTCTTATGTTTTTGTCTTTAGGAAAACTAAAAAATCGAACACTGCTTTCTTTATCTATACTATTACAAGATTTACAACCGAACACAGCACACCCTATTTTGAAAACAGATACATTCAAAAATAAAAAGTAAAACAACCCAGCAAACATTTTTCTTCACTAAAAATGAAGGTTCACTTTATGTTCAGCAAAAATGAAGAATCAAAATTGTAATCGAATTAAAAAGAGATCTACATTGGATTTTCATTCACATATATGAACAAAAATGATTGTGATCAAGAAATATACAAAAATCTAATTAATCTATCTAAATTTCCTTCACTCTTATGAATAAAAGTGAATGTTAACACACAATTGTAAAGAAAAAGCGCTTAAATACATTCATTTTGGTGAATGTTTCTCTAATCATTTATATATCATTTTCAAAGATTCATAAATGAATGCCCATTTCTCAGGAGATTTGATTGGAATTGAATCGTTAGTGAATTCATATCTGAAGGTTTTCTTCATTTAAATGAATCATAATGATTCATTTTTGAAGGAAAATGTTTGCTGGGAAATAGACACAAAATAAAATAAATTATTAAAAAACAAATATATAAACACAAAACAAATCAAATCTAGATTCAAAATCAACGAAGAATAGGTCACGAAGCTCACTCTACGTCATAGCTATCAGACAAGAAAAAAACGGCGGATTTTCGATCGGCGCAAGGGCCTTATTTGGCCTTGTACCTTATAGAATAATCACATTTGAAATAACGAAAGAGTTCCATATCCTTGAATCAATTCATTCCAGGATCCAGGTGATTTCTATAGTGATGAGGGCACTGGGCAGCTGACCTGGGTGTTGGCTTCCATTAAAAATAAATTCTTTTTTTTTGAAAGTCGCCATCATTGATTTGTATGGAGGAAGATAGGAAACCTTGTTGCTTGTAGGTCAACAAAGTAGTAGTAGTAGTAGTAGTAGTAGTAGTAGTAGAAGTAGTAGTAGTAGTAGAAGTAGTAGTAGTAGTAGTAGTAGTCTGTTCTTGACACGAAAGGTAGCCTTTTAGTATCAATAGAAGATCATTAACGAAGATAAAAGGAGCAGGAATGAAAATGGTTTTCCAGGGATATTATAATATTGACCCCCTGGCAAGAACAGAAATAATGAACGTGAGCCAACTCTTAAAATAAATCAAGTTTCTTAAAGCAGACCCTTACATGGCAGCTAGTATTTTGTAGCCACTCGTTTAAGCTGATTGCAACATCGTAATCTTTTTCAGACAGCTATACCGAAAAAGAATCGAATCTTCGCTCAAGATATACCAATCGGGGTTCTGCCATATGGTTTTTTATGAAAAAATCTCGAAAACGGCTCCTACGATTCTGATAAAACTTTCTGAATAGTGTTTTCTGTGTAAACTTTATGTTTTGGTTGGAATTAGTTCTTCAGTTAAGGCTTGTAACGGTACCTCCCATGATAGGACCAGTTTTTTCATAACAGATAACAGATTTTCTCGTAAACAACTCAACGGATTTCGATGAAAATTTTAATGTAAAAGCTCTTTTATAAACAAAATAATATTTATTCTTTAATTTGTCAAAATAAACCTTTTTTGAGTTTTTAAGAAAAAAGTTAATTTGTGGTTTTTTCAAAAACGGTTTGTTCAAAATTTTTAAAATTTTGTTTTCTGATAAGATGATGGCTTACTTTATTTTCGCCAAAAAACGCTGCTTTTTCCCAAATCCTAAAACCATAAGACAACTGTCGCATATTAGAGCAAGTTCATCCGACCCAGTCAGACTGTCACAAGAAAGATTCATTAGGATATGGACACAAAATTGTTTCCCTAAAGACTGCCACGGTATTATCTAAGAGAACAATAATTTAGGACTGCGTCCTTTAAAAGCACCTTTTTGAATAAGAAGCAGTCAACGTACACCGTTATATTCCTTAAAAATATATGCTAATTTTCATGGTTTAAAAAGAAAATCCTTTTTCTACGTGTCGAATGCCTTAAGGATCTTTTAAGTTCAAAACTCAAGGGATTTTTGTTGAATAAGAAACCAACTAAACGAAAATAATTTCCATATAAAATATATTTTCTCAGCTCAACGTCAACCACCGCACTGCTAAGGTCCTTTTGTACTTTCTGAATAAAATATTCTTTGGAGAATAATAAATTTACAACGCAGCGACGCCGGCCGCCGCCTTAAAGGCACAGGTGTTGCTTTGTATATTTTGCCTGAATACTTTGCTCCAGACAATGAAAGTGTTGTTCTTGAATAATAAACACGTAGCTTTTAATTTTAAACTCAAACTATTTTTTTTTTATTGAACTTGTGCCTAATGTAATCTTCAACTTTTCTTGAATATGTGGTTTAAAAGCTTCAAAAAGGCTATATCAGATTTCCTTAAATGTATAACGCAAAGTTGGTTTTAAAAATTATTCCCCAAAGACATCATTAAATACGTGTTCCTCCTTTTTGGCTAACATTTCTCTAAGCGAACTAACTGGATTTTGGTACCTCCTTCCCTTATTCTCACTCTGATTTCGATTAAATTTCACGCTTCAGCACAACTCACTTAGTGCTAATTATAATCATTATTTGTACTTGTCAATCAGTATTCAGGATACACGAGTCATGGGTGTCGACAGTTGATTTATAGTCACAATTAATCATTAAAACATTTTTGGGCTGACTTTAGGGGGCCGTACATTTTTGTCCCAACTTGCTGAGAAATCCACAATAATTTTTACATTTGGTATGAGTGAAATATAAAAATATCCTTCCTCCATAGAATTAACTAAGCGTTCATCACACAATGGCTTTTGTGCTTTTTGTTGTGCCGGACCTAACGTAGTGGAAGAATAAATATAAGCCTTGAGCATTAAATTTCAATTCTTATTTGTGAAAGTGCCTAAAGAAAGTGAATGAGTCAGTGTAAGTGTGTGCGACTCTATTGTGTTGTCATAAATGTACCTTTTCTTAAGTGGTTTAAATATACACATTTAACATGAAAGCGCATGTATTGTGGAAAACACAAGCAACCAAGTACCGCTTTATATTTGTTTAAGGTTCAAGCTTTAAAAATATATGTATATTTTTAAAATAGTTTTCCGAAATATTAAAGTAATCACAATGTTAACTTGTTTTTGTAACGTATAATCGAAAAATTGATGCTATAGGTGTTGAAATTACTTATTAGTTAGAAACAAACAGTCCCACTTTGAGTGGCATCCATAAGAACCCTTCTCCCTTCAATTAAAAAAAGAACAAACACCCTTACGTTGGGCGCCATCTGTTACTAATAAATTATTGAACTATGCAAAAAAAAAAAAACACTAAGTTGAGGGTTATTTGTGACGTTTAAAATAATATATATCAGACAAAAGGTCCTCAATTGTGTTCTCGACTATATAATTTTAATGACCTTCCAATCATAATATAGCCTTTTATATAGCATCGTCGTTTTTTGGTTTCGAAAGTAAAGCTCAACAAACATACACTTTTTGATAAAAAATTTTATTCGATTGTAATGTTTAGACTCTGCCATTTAGAGTGGCAAACAATATCAATCAAATGGCCGCCTCTGGAAGATTCGCAACATGCGATTCTTTTGAGGTAATTTTTAACCGCTTTTTCGCACGTTTCGGGTGGTATCTCAGGTGTGGCTTGTTGCCCCGTCTTATAATAACCACATTTTTTCCAGGTCATGATTTTTAATCGCCGGCCAAAAGAAAATTGTATCCGTCACGTTCACATACGTTCAATTGCAGGGTACATTGGAAAATCGATTAATTCCGAATATCAACAACAATTTTTTTTGGACTGTGCTGCATTACGACATCAGTAAAGCTTCCATTCTCTTCAAATTTCTTCACAACTTTATACCGATTGCTTGAGTAGTCGGTCGATTATATCTATGACGACCATAACAATTGCGTAATGCGTGAAAAATGGTTACGTTTTAACTACCTCTTTTGTTATGAGTTTCAATTAATTTTACGCGTTGTTGGATTGTTGAGCCAGGATAACTGCTCCTCCAGTAGTTTTCGGACCTCTCTACGACAATAAATTTTGGCCTCCTGGTACACTTGTCAAAGAATTTGTAGTTCGATCAAAAAATCTCAATAATCGAATTGCTAAAGTATCGGCTCCAAAAAACTTAATAGGAGAACCCTCTTTTCTACCAAAATATAAGAGGGATACGCAGGAAAACTGCTGAAGTTTTTAAAACCTCAAGCTTTTCCACATGATATCTTTGTTTTCACAGAAACATGGCTCAATAGTTCATTTTTGGACACAGAAATTTTTGACGATGAGTTTTCTGTTTTCAGAAAGGATCGTCATGTGAATAAGCCGAATGAAGTGGGCGGTGGCGTGCTGTTCATAATTGCATCTCATCTTCCCTTGTCTCTTTTCCCTTTAATGTTTCAATTGAACTCATTTGTGTTAAGCTTTCTTTTCAATCAAATGATCTTTTTATTATTAATGTTTATATTCCACCGAAAAGTTCTGCGTCAGTTTTTGCTGAGATATCGTTAATTCTTGATCATATGATTGATATTGCCAGTTCAAATAGCAACATTTTACTGTTGGGTGACTTCAATTTACCTAACATTACGCTGCCTTAACTTCTTCCCAACAGGAACTTCTTCTTTTGGACAACATAACCTCTACTGACTTACAGTAAGTAAGCTGTATTAATAATTGTAAAAATCGAATCCTCGATTTAGTTTTTTTCTTCTGACGCTGTTAGTACGGTAGTAGTAGAATCTACCTCTGCCATTTCTAACGTAGACTCCTACCATCCCCCATTGGATATATTTTTTGATATGAGCAGCAATTTACTTAATAACAGTAGTTTTTTAGTTTTAAAGATCTGGGAGTAAACTCTAGCCCAAACTTAAGTTTCACGGAACTATAATTTCAAATAATGTAAAATGGCTTTAATAAAATACATGTGTAGCGAAATAATTAACCGTCATTTACACCTCCCTAATCCCTATCGAATACGGCGTGTTTGTATTTGTTATGATAAACTCGGGTAATAAATGTTTTGAAAACAAATTATTAACTTACTTTATTTTCATTAAACTCACACTTCGAGTTCAAATATTTTATGAGCTCAGTTTTTGCCTGCAGCTTCAATCAAAGGATAAAGAGTAAATTGTTAAAATTTAAAAATATTAAACAAAAAGAAAACACTTTTTTGGATTTTTGGTGGTTTTAAAATTCACATAATAACATTGTGTGATGCTTTTTTTTATTCTTTGTCAACTGATGACGATGAGCTCCCAATTCATAGGTGTTTTTTTTTTTTTTCTAGAATTCTTCCGAACTTATATTTTAACTTCGATAAGGCCTTACGGAAGTGTGGTGGTTCATTCAATGACTACGTGTAAGATTTTTTCAGGGCTTCCGCTTGCGGGTAGCGCCAATTCATTTTCTTACTTACTAATGTTGGCTCCACTGAAGCGTGGAAATAAAACAAACAGAGATGCTATTGTTTTTAATTTCGGGTTCCTTCAAATCTTATACTGTAATTTCGTTGGGGTAAATGATGTAATTTCTTGGCACATTTCCAAATAATATTCGAAATTAGCTCATTTCCTATACAAAAACACATTTCGAAATTTTCTCATTTCCACCAAATTTGGATGAAATTAGTTTGCAACCGAAATCGAATATCCCTAATTTCAAAGCGATTGTGAAGATGTCTAGAGGAAAAGTCAATTTGGAAATAAATCCAAGGCAACGGCAGAAGTAAACAAAAACACTTTTTTAGCAAATTTCCTTTTTTCGTATTTGTTCTTAGATACAGCGGCTGCGTTTAGGGCAGGAATACAATATAGCGTTGCCCACAGCCAGCTACTGGCACGAAAATTGCAACACATGTATGTTTTCCATTCACACACACAAACTTTATAAACATGCCGGCTAACTGACAGTAAAAGAAAAGAAAGTCTGGTAATTCAAAACGGGTGTGTCAAATAAAATGAAATTAGATTTTGTTTTTTAAAGAATTATAGAAGAGTCCACGAAAATAACTGCGCCAATAAAAGAGATTCTAAAAATTATTTAAAAATACTTTTTAATACGATAAAATAAATACAAAAATTCTTTTTTTGGTTTTCATTTCATTTGGAAGATATTTCATGAAAAGTCTTACCTCGGGTGCCCGGACAACGCTGGGCTCTTTTTGCTAGTTATAAATAATTGACTGTTGTTGTTCACCTCTTTTCGCTTTTCAGGGTATATATGTAAATGCAATGTTTCAACAAATAATATTGTTAAGGGCAAGTGCTTTAATTAATGTTGATGTCCATAAATTACGTTCAAGAGTTATAAGCACACAGATTGAAATGACGTACCAATGACTAAGGGGCAGCATATATATGCTTTATCACTACTTTTCCTCTATTTTGTTGTAGTATTTTGCATGGCTACAGAATGCAAGGTCAAGTATTATGTTTATAATGGTCGAATAACTCGGCATCTACAATATCTAAACGCTTTAAAAAATAACACTAGTCACGAAATATCCCATCTCTATCTATTATAAGGATTCCTCAAGAGTAGTAGTTTCAGTTAAATAAAGTACACGAATGGGTCGCACGAACTTTCTTTTATGATAAATAATCGATATATACTCGTAGATATGTATGTATTTTGAAAAAAATAATAATATGAAAAGTCTTTAAAATTTTTTAGGAGTTTGAAAGATTTCTTGGAAAAAACTATGCAATAATATTAATAAAATAACTATCTGAAGAATAAGAAAATACTGAAAGTTTTTTTTTTTAAACGGTTATTTTTGAAAAACTTTTTTGCACCGCATCAACCGACCAGTGTAGTTTGTTAAGGCCGCGTCCCCGCCTAACACATTTAATATTATACAATTGTAATGTATAAAAGCGAGGTAATAAAAAGCAACGAGTCAGTCTGTACCCGGCTTATGAATAAAGTGGTTAATCGATAACAGGTTGTTTTAGTTTCCTAGTAAAACCAGTCTACATATCAGAAGTGCGATAAGAAACCCAAACGCGAGAACAGTATTTTGGCGAATTTTTTTTTCCTATTCTTTATCTCGTCCATTGCATTGATCGTGTTGCTGTACAGGTGTAAAACGGAATTTTTGTCAATTTGATATCGTGCGACGCATATGATCCGTTAAGCCTCTAAAGAAAAAGACTGAAATTGAACTTGAAAGAAAAGACACTAACTGTTGTCTGCTTTGCACTGAGTTTTTTTTCCATAGCATCGAAGCACCCAAGAGAACAATTTTTTTTTCTTTGTCTGGTTCGATTGAGCTGTTTTTTTTTTTTTTTTTTTTTTGGCTCTTGGACAGAAAACTTTATTTCTCATACCTAGTTTTTTTTTTTAATAAAGAAATATGAATCAGGAAGCGAAGTTCAACATGATGACCAGAGATGAGCTGCGCGACGAACTTAAAAAGCTTGGTTTAGAACAAGGTGGCCTCAAAGAAGAGTTGCTCATGCGATTAGTGCAGGCTACGAAATCTGGTATAGATGGAGCCAAGGATTTGGGGGGGGGCTACTACGAGTGCTGTTTCTAATACCTGTACAGGTAGAGAGAGTGAAATCCTGGAGTTGCGTAGTGAATTGCAAATGCTGAGGGAAAGGCTCACAAAGCTCACTGAAGTGCAATCACTAGTAAATGTTAAACCTGTTAGCGACGGGGGAAGTAAGAAAACTGAAACAGTAGATTCGCTTCAAGATGGGCAAAGGCAACAAGGTGCAGCTTCTTCTGGTGGGTGCTGTTCCAGGGCTATGTATACAGTCCGAGATGTTGCAGATATGGTACCGCAATTTAACCCAAAATCTGTAGCAAGGCTTTCGTCAAATAGCTGGAAGAAGAAGGTACGGGATATCCAGCGCATTTATGGGTTGGATGAAAAATTGGTTTTGATGGCGGCGACAACAAAACTTGTGGGGGCAGCTCAAATGTGGAGCCGCAGTATAACTCCCGAGATATAGGACGAGTTCTTTACAGGACTTTGCCGAACTTTTCCTAGCGGGGACGATGATATAGACATCCATGACAGACTGCGGGAGCGGAGACAGGGCTATGGTGAGGATGTGCAAGAGTACGTCTTTGAAATGAAAGAAATTGCATCTAGAGGGCACATCATGCAGAGCACTCTAGTGAAATATATTATCCAGAATATACGTGATCCCGAATGTCAAGAGGCATTCCGTTCGGTGAAGCCTACATCAGTCGATAACATACTTGAAAGGGTCCGGTGGGTAATGGAAATAAGAGCAAAGAGTCGGCGTGTAGCGGAGAGGCCTTGGGCTGAGGCAACACAAAGGCGAGTTGATGGACAGATTGGTAGAACTGGTAATGAGGCTAGATGTTTTCGCTGCCAAGGAATAGGACGTTATAGGAGAAATTGCCCCTCTCTCAACGCGGAGGTTGAACACAGGTCAAACGGACGACTTGGAACTCAGGAACCGATCGAATCTAGTCCGGCAAGACAGAATCAGTTGCTGATACGTGAGGATGGAAGTGAATATTCGAAAGAAGCGACAGTGAATGGACATAGACTGATGGCTTTCATCGATCTGGGCAGTGACTGTGTGACGATGCGAAAGTCAGAGGCCGACGCTGGAAACTTAAATTACCTTCCGTATGAGACCAAACTTCGGGGATTTGGTGGTGGAGGATGTGTCACCTTGGGACGCCTATATGCAGAAGTGGCAGTCTACCAGCTGAAATCTTGGTGCGAGGTCCTAATAGTTGCGGACGAGGATCAACCCTACTCAATGATTATAGGACGTAAGCTTTTGGACCAACCCCATGTTAAGGTGGAAAAATTGTTTAAAAAGTTATCGATTGTGGACCTCATGCAAGACACTGCACAGACTGGCCTAAAAGACACTGCACAGCAGACTCTCATGGTCACAGACGAGTTCCCAAGAAGGGAGAAGCTGTGGGTAGCGGATCTAAACGTGGGAGAGGTTGGAGCAGAAAACAGAGAGAGATTGCAGGAGCTTATTGATCTACACCGGATTTGCTTTGCCATGAGTACGGAAGAATTAGGTGAGTCAAAACTAGGCCAGTGTGAAATTCATCTCTCTACTTCTGTGCCAGTATACGTCCAGCCGTATAGAATTCCATTTGCACGGCGTGCCGTTGTCGACGAGAAAGTCAAGGAACTACTAAAGCTCGGTGTGATTCGACCGTCGACGTCTGACTACTGCTCGCCAATTGTCCTTACGAAAAAGAAAGACGGAGCGGACAGATTCTGTGTCGATTTTCGAGCACTTAACAAGGTCACCATTAAGCGAAAATTTCCGATGCCAGTTATCGATGAAGTACTAACATCTCTCAGCGGGAATGTTTTTTTTACTGTACTAGATTTGGCGTCTGGTTACCACCAAATTCGAATGGAGGAGCAAAGTAAGAAATTTACAGCTTTTTCGACAGACAATGGTTGTTACGAGTTTAATCGGATGCCGTTTGGTCTCGTGAATGCTCCTGCTCATTTCCAAGCCTGTATGAACCAAGTTAAATCCAGGCTGTTCAAAGGTGATGCGGAGGTGTATCTAGACGACACTATCATTTCTAGTAAGACGGTCGAAGAGGGACTAGATAAGCTTCAGAGATTTCTGGAAGCCTTAAAAGAGTTTGGACTAACTCTTAACGTGAGTAAATGTGTCTTTTTCAAAACTAATATCGATTTTCTTGGATACCAGGTTGATGAAAGAGGGGTCAGACCGAGCCAACGAAAGACGGTAGCTATAACAGAATTCCCTACGCCACGCAATATTCATGAAGTGCGCCAGTTCCTGGGTCTACAGGATTTTTCCGCAAATTCGTTGAGGGCTATTCGCTGGTGGCAGTTCCCCTTACCGATCTTACGAAAGCTGACCAGGCATTTAAGTGGTGCAGAGAGCAGGAAGAGGCATTCAACAAGTTGAAGGGTGCCATCTGTAGCCCTCCGGTGCTTGCACTGTTTAATCCAGAGTGTGTGCATGAGGTGCACACCGATGCATCTTCGGTGGGTCTCGCAGGAATCTTATTCCAAAGAGAGAAATCAAATTCGGCATTACGTCCAGTCATGTTTTACAGCAGAAAACTTTCCGAGGATGAAAGAAAATACCACTCCTACGAACTCGATGTTTTAGCCATAGTAGATAGTTTAGACCGATTTCGAGTCTATCTGTTGGGGAGAGATTTTAAGGTAGTCACGGACTGCGAAGCGATCGTGGCTACGAAAAACAAACCAAAAATGATACCCCGAGTGGGTCGGCGGTGGTTGAAATTACAGGAATTTTCATTTGAAATGGCGCACCAGCCGGGAAAAAGAGCGACCTATGTGGATGCATTAAGTAGACAACCGGTGGAAGATGAGAAGACTATGGAAGAAGCTTCTTTGTACGTGCTGAACCTACACATCACTGATGACGATTGGCTGGCGACTATGCAATGGCAGGACGAAAAACTGCGCATTATAATCAACGAGCTGAGTTTGTCTGAATCAACGAGTCTAAAGAAGCAATTACAGAAAGAATACAAACTGAGAGGTATGCGACTTTTTCGACTGGTGGGCGGCGATGCGAAGTGGGTAGTACCGCATGCAATACGGTGGAGAATCCTGAAACTTTGCCATGACGATGTGGGTCACCTAGCCGAGGAAAAGACATTAACCAGAGCACGCGAGACATATTGGTTTCCAAGGATTTGGGCATTCACTCGCGAGTATTTAAAAGCCTGTATTGAGTGCGCCTATTCGAAGAAGAGGGGTGGCAAGATTGAAGGCGAACTTCATAGTGCTGACCGGGTGGCTATACCTTTCGATACCCTACACATCGATCACCTTGGACCCTTCACCAGAGGAAAGGGAGGAACGCGATATGTTTTAGCGATTGTAGATAACTTCACGAAGTATGCGGTGTTGCGCGCTGTAAAGACAACAAATACAAAGGGTGTGATCAACGTACTGACTGATATCTCCGGATACTTCGGCGTTCCTAGGCGCATTGTGTCAGACCGTGGAACAGCTTTCACGTCAAGGGCGTTTGAACAATTTTGTGAGGAAAATTTAATACAGCACGTCAAAACAGCGGTAAGGACACCCAGGGCGAACGGCCAGGTGGAACGCTACAACCGGACCATTCTTGCAGCATTGAAGTGTGCACACTCTGGAGAACAGGACTGGGCTGGTCATCTGCGGACGATTCAATGGGGGCTAAATACCGCAAGAAATTGTACGACAAAAGCTAGTCCACATGAGCTACTCTTCTCATACACTCCACGAGACATCCACGGAAATAAGCTGCTGTTGGAACTTCAGGAAAACAAAAAAGTTCCTGAAGAGCAGATGGTGAGGAAAAGAGAACTTGCGTTGCGGAACATCGAGCAGGCCCAGTGTGTACAAAACAGGAGATACGACTTACGACACCGTAAGCCATCGAAGTTCAACGAAGGTGATTTAGTGTTGGTGGAAAATGAAGCAACTGCAACAGGTGATTCGCGGAAGTTGGAACCACTCTATAGAGGACCGTACATCATCGGTGGTGTACTACCGAACGACCGCTACGTTGTCGAAGACATACCAGGTATGCAACGGAAACAACGCAAATTTAAAACGGTTATGAGCTCCGATAAAATTAAGCGATGGTGCGAGTTACCTGGGGATGGAGTTATTGGCGTCGATGACCTTGATTCGAGTTCCGGAGACGAGAACTGTGTTGACAGTAGGAATCAAACTGAAGCATTGGAATAAGCAGCTGTTCTTGGTCGTGAGGACACGACCACTTAAGGATGACCGAATGTAATGTATAAAAGCGAGGTAATAAAAAGCAACGAGTCAGTCTGTACCCGGCTTATGAATAAAGTGGTTAGTCGATAACAGGTTGTTTTAGTTTCCTAGTAAAACCAGTCTACACAATAAATCACATTTTTCATATCAACCTTGCAGCGCTCACCTGGACTGCCTACAGTATGGATATACGAAACACTTTTGTCCGCTAAGACACACAAAATCGATACCTGACCTGCCGCCCGCCATTCTATTTTTAACCATCAGCCACCGACCTACCCACAGTTGATATGCAGAACCAGTTTGAGCTATTATAAAACAAACCTAACCTAACCTACAGCTCTCTCTCCCCATGGCACTGTGCGTGATGCGATCCTCGCTCTCTCTCTCTCTCTCTCTCTCTCCCTCTCTCTCTCCCTCTCCCTCTCCCTCTCCCTCTCCCTCTCTCTCTCCCTCTCCCTCTCCCTCTCCCTCTCCCTCTCCCTCTCCCTCTCCCTCTCCCTCTCCCTCTCCCTCTCCCTCTCCCTCTCCCTCTCCCTCTCCCTCTCCCTCTCCCTCTCCCTCTCCCTCTCCCTCTCCCTCTCCCTCTCCCTCTCCCTCTCCCTCTCCCTCTCCCTCTCCCTCTCCCTCTCCCTCTCCCTCTCCCTCTCCCTCTCCCTCTCCCTCTCCCTCTCCCTCTCCCTCTCCCTCTCCCTCTCCCTCTCCCTCTCCCTCTCCCTCTCCCTCTCCCTCTCTCGATCTTTCTCAGTCGCTTGCTTCCTACTCTCGCTCCATGGCTATGTGCTTCATGCTACCTACGTTTTCGCCTTCACTCTCCGTCAATCGATCTCAATCGTTCTCTCCCTCTTCTGGGACGGAAACATCCCACATTTCCGTCGTGCTAATTTCCGCTACATCCGTAAAAAATTTACCCATGCGCCTAAAGAAGTTTCACTTCAAAAAATTTGAGAATTTTGAAACCAGGTACCGTTATAAGATGAATTAAGAAAACAATTTTATCAAAATATATAGAGTTAAAATACTTTCTAAGGGACGTCCAAGTAAATAGCCGGACAGAATTTAAAGACCCACTTATATCGACTTCTCCATCATCGTAATGTCATGTGTGAATGCATAACTTGTCTTTTGGTTACTATAATCGCTAGTAAAAAGCATGCCTCCCATAAAACCAGAGTATCGCCATCGTGAATTCCCAACAGCTCCACACCCCCCTTCCCC
The DNA here is from genome assembly GCA_916050605.2 of Platycheirus albimanus. Lineage (NCBI taxonomy): Eukaryota > Metazoa > Arthropoda > Insecta > Diptera > Syrphidae > Platycheirus > Platycheirus albimanus. The sequence goes on from OU696697.1 coordinate 147,427,164, forward strand.
TTGCATGAGTAAGCAAAAAATTCCTAACATACTTGAAATTGCAAATAAACACAAAACAATTTCACGCTCTCACTATCCGTGTTTATTTTTAACTAAAAGAATATTTTGAGTTTGTGTTTCATTTTCAAAAACTTCAGTTGGCGGAAACGTGACTTGTATATTTTCCCGTCAGTTTTGTGTTTGATATTCGAGAATTTCCTGACACACTCTGAAAGCCGTCACATACCTATGTATGTATTCATCATCACATGCACTCTCACTACCAAGATTTTAAATCCTTATTTTGGATTTACGTCAGACTTCGGGGATCAAGGCCTGTAGCAAGTAGTATTGTTGTGAACTTCTACTTGAGTTTGAATATTTAAATTTCTCAACCGTGATGTGGTATCCGCGTTGTGCTTGTGATGGGTTTGTTGATAGAACGAAACCGGATCTGGTATCCATGCCTGTTTACGTCGCGTCGTTTGATTAAGTGCACGTAATTTATGCGATAAGGAAGCTGTAAAAATTACTTTCTTCTGTTTTATTGCATATTCCGGTATGTGTAACATGATGTAAGAAGCAAAATATTTTTATAGCTTTTCCTGGATTGTTTAAGTCCTTGTTTTTTTTTTATGACAATCTTATTAGAGTCATGGCAAAAAAAATTTGTATCCATCCAACGGTGACATGAGTCTCTCCTTAAGTTTGTAATGAGCCTTTAAATGATCCTGAGGGAGACAAATAAAAATAAATCATGCTTATTTGCTCAATTGTTGCTTGGAATAGAAATATAGTGCACGACTTTGTCGCACGTACTTGCTCTGTGTCTTTGGGTGCAGTAGCAAGATGATGGCACAACTATTCTCAGTTATAGATAAGGCAATTTTGTTTGTTAACGTAGATGGTTTTTAGCCCAAATGCGTTGACAATTCAAGCTGCTCTAAAGTCCAAACTGCGAAGCCACACATAACGAAGCGGATGGCCTTACAGACACTCTTGGTAACAGCAGTCATACATTCCCGTCCGTTTGCACCTATACTACAAGACGCATCGCCGCGCGCGCCATCGCCGTTGTGGCGACGCGACGTGACGCACCCAGGCGAGTGCTTCATTTTGGCCAGAACTTCTTGTCAAAAAACGCACTGTTTGGGCACTGGACACAGCACTCGCTTTAAAAATGAGTTTTCAGTATTTTCCAATGTTGTTCAAGCGTAAAACGACTCATTTCGTTCTGGGAAGGTTGTTGTCAAAATGTCAAAACAACCATTTTGGAAAAACTCACAACATGTCACTTTTATGTACACATACAAAGTTTGTACAAAATCAAAAAATTGAATATTTCAGCTTAAGATGAGTCGCCTGTTTACATAAAGAACTACTTCTACAAACAAATTGTTGCCGGTTTAATAAAACCCTAAGAACCAGATTTGATTTATTTGCATGTTTAACCAAAAGCTAAAAGCGCAGTTTTCTAAAAAAAATATCTCGGTATATTAGGTACATACCTATAAAGTTTTATCAAAATCGTTTAGAGCCGTTTTCAAGCAATATAGAAAAAAAATCAAAAGTTTTGGCTAAAAGATATTTGCTCCGTCCGTCATTGTCAAGAAAACGAGGCTTTGTCAAAAACAAAAAAAAAAAATGAAGGGATCAACGGCAATCCCGTATCGAGCCAAATTCACCAAATGAACGCACGATGTCGCATGGACTTATTCTGTTCTACTCTACAGCAACATAATTATAGTAAACGTGGTGCGAAATCGTTGGCGCGAGGCGTTTAAAAATAAAATGCACGACTGGGTCGCACGAACTTGCTCTAATGAGTGACAGTGGTTTAGGGGCTTGGGATTTTGATAAAAATAAAAATTTCAAAATTCTTAAATAAATACTTAAACTAATTTGAGCTGAAAAAAAAGTACGCCATTTTATTTCTTGGAAAAATTCGAATTTATGAGAAAAAATTTATAAAAATCTGTTTAGCGGTTTTTGAGAAAAAAAGTTTTTTTTTGAAAAACTTTTTGAAAAAAAATTTCAAAAAAAATTTAAAAACGCCAGTTCATAGGTATTCAGCAAATACATTTATTTAAAATTTTTAGAAAAAAATTTAATAAGCCGTTTTCAAAATATTAATTTTTTAAATTTTTTTTTTAAAATGCTTTTAAAAATACAAAAAAATATTTTTCAAAAATATTGGTATGCAATACAAATTGAGCTACCTACAGCTTTATGTGTGTGAAATTTCGAAAGAATCGGTTGAGTCGTTTTCGAGATAGTCATTTTTTAAAACTTTTTTTTCAGTCATATGATTGGTCGTACCTAAAAAGCAACACAGATTTTTTTAAACAGAAATCGTTAGAGCCGTTTTTGAGAAAAATAATGTACAATTTACTCGATTTGCGGCAATTTATTATGCAAAGTACGGAAACCCTGTGAGAGCTTTAACTTGAGACCGATGTATGCAAGCCAATATAGCCTATTTTCCCTGTACTGAACAAATTACTTGAATAGAGTATAGGCACCTATTTTTCTCAAGAGAACTCTTTTTTTAAGCAAATAACTAGCATGCGGGCAAGTTTGTGCGACCCAGGTGTCCTTTTTTGTTCATAAAAAAATCGCAAGCCCGAAGGCCACTTTAATACATTGGAACAAGTTCGTGAGTCCCAGTCGTGCCAAATTTAAATTTAAAAATATCCTCTTCAGCTGCATACAATAAAATTTCCGGTTTATGTTCGAGGAAGATTCGCCTTTGTGTACCAATTTCCACACACAAAATATAGAGGGTTCCAATATATGAATACATACGGTAATATTATAAAACACATGTTAAAAGTTATATGTTTCCCTGTTCTAGGATATTTAACCGAGCGACGCTTAATTCCAAAAGAAAATATCTCCACAGAATATTGCATGTGAAAACATACCAAACAAAAAAAAAAATAGCATAGTTTATTATTTTAAAAATTCTTTATAAACATCCAATCGATATGGTTAAGTTATATTTTCTCTTCCAGAAATTTTTCATGATGAACTTTTTTTATTTTTTTAATAATCCACTTCAATATATTTCATTTTTGAGGAATGCATAAAAGCTTTAAATTTCGACCTTACTGGAAAAAAAAACGACCGCGGGTGTTATTTACATTTCAAAATGGCAATAACCCCTACAAAAAAGGCGGGTGTTATTGCCTTTTTGAATTGAATGTCAGCCCCCGTGAGTTTCTTACATGGGAACATAACTTACTGCGTATAAAAAGTGAAGTGGGTAAAGGGGGGGGGGGCATGCTGCCTCCCTGCAACCCCCCTGCTTAGGCTCACTGTTAGATTCACCTCCCACATCCAACCTCCGCGCTGTTCCAGTTTCAGAAACAAAATTCTTCTTTAGCAGGCAGGAAAAATTCAATAAAATTAATTTTTTGTGGGCGATGGATGTTCAATTACTGCGAGCGCAAAAAAAAAGGCGTATGCCACGCGCAAAGCTTAGACTTATATTGACAGGGTATTTTAAATTTTTTTTTTTAAATGCTTTTAAAAATGCAAAAAAAAATATTTTTTAAAAATATTGGTATGCAGTACAAATTGAGCTACCTACAACTATTATGTATATGTGTGAAATTTCGAAAGAATCGGTTGAGCCGTTTTCGAGATAGTCGAAAGCAAAAAAAACGGTCCTATGGAAAGTACCGTTCTTAGACATTTTTTAAAACTTTTTTTTCAGCATTATGATTGGTCGTACCTAAAAAGCAACACTAATTTTTTTAAATCAAAATCGTTAGAGCCGTTTTTGAGAAAAATAAGCTTTAACATAACATTTATATGGCAGGTACCGTTATTTTTTGAGCTAAAAAAAGTAATTTCATGGAACATGTTTATCTTAGCTCTGAACTTCGTCAATGGCGGTGCTAGTTGTCTTATCTACGTTACATCAAATGTCTTTTATTGTTGTTTTTGCTTCCCATGGCGGTTAAGACAAAAACTACTCAAATAGCTCTCCGATAAGTGTTTGTGAACTTCGTCCATAGATGACGGACCAAACGTTCCTCGGATTGGGAACACTATAAATTATTTTTTTTTTTTTTGTGGTTTGCCTCTTGTTTGAGTTTTTTTTTTAATTTCGGTAAGATTTCCGTAATTCCCCGTTTAAAGGACATATATCATCTATGAAGAAACTATTGCTTGATTGACTTAGCCTATAACTTCTCAAGCGAAGCCAATAATTAGCCTTTTGAAATAAAGTACTGCTCACTTTATCGAGCTTAATGACCTTTTGATTTAATAGTCCCTATGAGAAAACTCTTAACTCTTAAGAAAATAAAAATAACTTCTATAAAGTGTGCCAAATAAGTTTCTATAAGACCTGTTACAGTTACTATAGAATTTAAAAATAAAATGCACGACTGGGTCGCACGAACTTGCTCTTATGAATTGCTAAGTGGCTGCATATAGGAATATTAAAATAATTAAAATAATTTCGAAAATTCTTTTATTTTTTAAATTAGTTTAAGAGTTTTCTCGGAAAAACTAAGTATGCAATAAAATTTCAAAGCTATATGTCAATCTAGGAAAAAAAATATTGAAAATCGTTGGACCAGTTTTTTTTTAAAAAGGTTATTTTTGAAAAACTTTTCCAAAAAATATTTTGAAATTTATTTGAGTATGTAAATATATGGCAAAACGTAGTTTAGATCTGAAAAAATAATGTTAAAAAAATCAATATACCCGTTTCCAACATACATATTTCGAAAACCAAAAATTTTTTTGAAAAAAATATAAAAAATCCAAAAAAAAAAGTTTTTGAAAATTTTGAAATGCCATATTAATAATATTATGAATCACTTTCTGCGACTAAAATTTTATTAAAATCGGATGTACGGTTTACGAGAAAATTTGATTTGAAAATACTGGTTCTATGAGAGGTACCGTTATAAGACACATTTTGAAAAATATTTTCTAACCAAAAGATAGACTGTCTTAAAAATATAGCATTCTGAAAGTTTTATCAAAATCGTTAGAGCCGTTTTTGAGAAAATCAATTTTTGTCTTCAAGATTGTATGGCAGGTGCCGTTATTTTTGGACCTAGAGCAAAAATAAAAAATATGTTCCGAGGGATTGTTATCTCAAATTTTTTTTTCTGCACGAATCCATAACTTGCCTTACAGTACCTATAATCGCAAGTAAAAAATAGCTTGGCCCTCATTAAAACTTAATAATTAATGGGGTTAAATTTTACCAACTACGTATTTCTAGATTCTAGTGAAATAAAAAACCAATACCTACTTTCCAATGTGCAACCACAAAAACAAGGTAAAGATGTTAAATTCACGACAGCGTATTTGCACGAAATTTTCATTTCCACTCAAACTTTAATATGAAAGTATCATTTTGCAGTGTATTTTTACCACGTTGGTACATACAAATAATTGGTATATTGGATTTAAGTTGTTGAGCATCCACAATTATTTTGATTTTTCAACGAACAAAGTTATGTTTCAGATCTAAAATTTGCAAAATGCCTCTCCTGTGTAGAAAAGATTGTGAAAGGTGGTGCTTTGAAAATAGCACCGGTTTGAATTATTTTGAGATTTTTGATAAGAAAACAGCTTTCTGAAAATTTGAGTAAAAATGAAAATTCCACTCGAATATAATACTATTCACTATTTTATCTTCCAAAATTACAACTATTAAAATATTTATAATAAATGTCACATTTAAACGCCCTTATGACTTGTATGTGAAAATAGAAATAAGGTATGTACAAGGTGTGCAAAAAGAAATCACCCTATTGGAAGATGCTCTCATTTTTGCAAATGGCCGCCAATGTCAAATCTGTTTTGACATTTGTGGACTAGACAGATGCAGAATAGAAGTGAACAAGCCGTATAGCGATACATGAACCGACTGAAGGCGGCGCGGCGGCGTTCCCGGGTCTCTCGTTTTGGCGATTTTCACATGCCCGATTTAACCATTTCAGACTTTTTTGTGGGGTTTTTTGAAGTCCCGCGTTAACGTGAACAAGCCCGAGAGTCTGGAAGCCCTCAAGGACAACATTCGACACGAGTGCGTGTCGCCCGAAGTTCCCGCTGAAGTGATGAAAAATGCCATAAACCGAGCAAATCAATTGTGACGGCCGGCGGGCGCCCATTTGGCCGATATCATCTTCTCGACTTGACCAATACAATTCTAAAGGTTCAAATAAACATAATCCAAAAACTGAATCGAAGTTTTTCATTTAGAAAAAAGAGAGCAAACAAACATCTTTTGGCCACCCTGTAATATATCTCTTACATTTAATACTTATTCAACGGGTAACATGTGGAACGTGTTCAGTTTTTATTTTAGAATTTCGCAATGGAATCCTTAGGAAAGCAAAAGGGCGATGCGTTTCGTTAAATCAAAAACTTTCACTTCAAAAGATACTTTATATTGTAATGTAGCTTTCATTTTTACAAAATTATTTATTCTTTAGAATTTTTTTAAAAAATTACCATGGGTAACATGGCACAGACGGTATAGACGCCAAATTATTCTTTAGTGCCACCCACCTAGAAATAATGTATTATCCAGTCATGCATTTGCCTTTTGTTTGCCTTATGTCGTCGCGTCAGAAGTAATTACACGTTCACAATAGGGGGCGAAAACTCGCAAGCACTTACACACTCATTTAACGCACCTACTGTATTATACATATACTTATAGCAATAATGAAAAGAATTTAAGAATTTATTATATGTAATTGTATAGAGAAACATTTTCTTCGTCTGAATGCAAAAGTATTTTTTTCATTGTTTGTTTTGTTCTAACCGTTCCGTTTGTTGAAATAAAACAGTAAAATTAATGGGTGGCGCCCAACGCCAGACAAGAACGTATCAATTTTATTCCCTTTTTAATATGTTTTTTTTATAATGCACACGCGCTCAAGGGGTTTGTTATAGCCCTTTTAATGATAAGTCACAGCGCGAGCGATAGGAAGTTAGGAAGGAAGGGAAAGGGGGTGTCGATGAACATTGATCTTGAATGTTTGCAGATCAAAATGGCAAGGAAAAATTGTGCCAGGCAATTCATTCCACATTCGTGTTGTACGGCTAAAGAAAGAATCCCTATATTTCACGGTACGTCCGAAATTGGGCTCAAGTGTAAACTGATGAGCGTTCCTAGCAAGACGAGTATTACGGGGGAAATGTTTAAGGGGTGGAACGCAACTGGCTACCTCGAGTGAGCATTTTTTGTAAAAGAATCTGTAAAATAAGGAAAGACATGAGACATTTCGACGATGTTCAAGTGACGGAAATGTTTCCATAATGCTTCTCTCTCCTATCAATTTTAACGCTTTTTTCTGAACTCTGTCGAGCAGGTGAAGAAAAGTTTGAGAAGCACCTGCCCAGAGATGGGAGTTATACTCGAGTTTAGGGCGTATAAACGCTTTGTAAATTGTAGCCAGATCAGAAGGGGTGAAAAACTTCTTGCATCTATTAAGAAAGCCTAAGCATCTTGCAGCATTCTTGGCAATCTCAAGTATATGATCATTCCAACGAAGAGTGTCACTGATACACATACCGAGTACTGATAGCTTTTCGGCCTCCTCGATGCAAGTACCATTCATGGATAATGGCATAGGGGGTATGTTTGGCTTCAACGACAAAAGACAGCATTGAGTTTTCGACGCATTAAACTCCACACGATTTCTAGTACCCAAATTCACAATGGTGTTTAAATCGGAGTTTAACGAGCTTATCATACGATTTCGTTGTAATAACACGTCCGAAGGCGAAGGCCGTGAATTATCAAACGTATATGAAAAGCTGAGGGTTGAGTCGTCAGCAAAACAATTTAATGGATTAGAAGTCACAGACAAGAGATCATTTATAAAAATGAGAAAGAGAGTCGGAGACAGAACGGAGCCCTGGGTCACACCAGCATTTATTTTGTGGAGATCAGACTTGAAACCGTCTAATACAACTTGTATTGAACGGTCCAGAAGATAGCTTCTAATCCAACGAATAAGAGTATCATCGATACCAAATGCACGCATTTTCGATAAAAGAGCTTCATGCCAAACTCTATCAAATGCCTTTGAAATATCAAGCGCAATAATCTTGCTTTCGCCAAAGCGATGCACAGATTTGTTCCACTGTTCGGTGAGATATGCCATCAGATCACCAGTGGAAAGATTGCTGCGAAAGCCGTATTGCCGGTCATTTAAAAGCTCCCGATCTTCGAGATATTTCTTGAGCTGACGATTTATCAGCGTTTCCATGACCTTGGAAAGAAGGGACGTAAGTGCAATTGGTCGGTAGGAGGAGGGGGAGGAGGAATCACCTTTTTTTGGGACGGGCTGGACAAATGCTGTTTTCCATCTACTAGGAAAGATTCCTGAACGATAGGAGCGATGAAAAAGCTTACGCAGTGGTTTTGCCAGAGATGAAGAACACTTCTTCAGAAGAATAGGGGGTATACCATCTGGGCCAGCGGATTTGTGTATATCAAGATCTTGAAGTACTCTTGCTACTGTACGAGTGCGGAAAAATATCTGTCCCATAGAAGAATTAACGTTCTCAAGTACAGGAGGGGCATTGTTGCTTGCAGGCAACGTAGAACTTGCAGCAAAATGAGCTGCGAGCATATTCGCCTTCTCTGAAGAGCTGACAATGGGTTTATCGTCGACGATGAGCGTTGGAACTGATGATGACGTTGAGTTCTTGACGTTTTTTACAAATGTCCAGAAGTTTTTACTGCCTTTGGGACATTGCAGAATTTTTTGCCGTAACTTCTGGTCATGCAAAATTTCGTTTTATGGATAACGGAGTTGCACGAGTTCCTAACTTGTTTGTGTTTCTTCCGATTTTCCTCAGTTGGGTTGGCTTTATAGGATCGGAAGCTTACTTCTTTCAACCTGATAGCTTCTTTACATACTCTTCGGTAAACCAAAACTTTTCTTTTGGTCTGATACATTTTGTTCTGTGAGGGACAAAAGTTCTCATTCCAAGAAAAATCACTTCTGTAATCATTTCAGCACTGGCGCCAAATGGAGAAGTTACTTTAATAGTATATTTATCAGGATGGGAAGTAAGGAACAAGTCAAGAGTATGGGCGGAATGCCCATCAACATCCGGTATACGAGTAGGCTCATCGACAAGCTGGGTAAGATGGTTATACTCAGCAAAGATCTCGGTATACCTTCCTTCGAGTGTTGTCTGGCCAGAATAGCGGAGCCAACTTGAATCGTGTACATTGAAGTCGCCCGTAATCACGACTTCAGTGTGAGGACAATGGGAAACAATTCGGGAAATCGAATCTGACAGAACATCTAACTCATCACAAGTAGACATGCTGTCAAGATTCGGACTCCTATAAAGAAAACAGTAATGAATGATATGCTTGCGGACAGTGAATTTGAGCCACAGGAAATTAAAGTTTGTATTAGAACAATGCCCATATTGGGGAAGGCTCTGGCAAGCACTATCATTCCTAACATAAACGTTAAGACCATGGTGGGAAAAAAGTAATGGCACCAAGTTATATCCAAACAAACAAAATTCTGATAAATCAGTATTCTGTCCAACCTGGGTTTCACTTAATGCCAAAACAGCTGGCCTGTATTGCACAGTATGGGCGTACACAGTAAAGAAATTCTTTCTTAGCCCACGAACATTTGAATATACAACACAAAAATCACTTGCCATTTTGAAAAACTAAACACAAAAAATTCAACTTTGACGAAACTAATTTCAACCGTGCATTATAGGCTCATATTAATTCCAATTATAGACAAACTGTCCTAGGTGTTATGCCCATAAAACAATTTGCAAACGGGAATTAATATAGACAAAAAAAACGAAAGAAATATACATCAAATGCTGCTCACCATCAATGCAAAACCTCTTGCAATAAGCCTCACAAGAGGCTTGCATTGCATAGAAAGCAACAGTTATGTGTGGCGCGGGTGGAGAGGATGGGTATTGTTGGATGCTGTGCTGCGAATGCGAGCGAGGTATTTGGTGTATATTTTTTTTTTTTCTTCTTTTTATTTTCCACTGATTTATTCTATTTATTTTTTTTTCTAATTTTGGGTAACGTAAAGGGCTGGATTTAGTTTTTGATTTTAATTTAATTGCACTGTGTATGTGATATATGAATTGGGTTTGGTTTATTTTTTTTTCGATTATTTTTGGGTGACACACGCGCACAGAAGCAACGCGACCGCACACGACGAGTACTTGATCGACACTGTTACTATCCTAGAGCGGCTGGAGTGGAAGCGGAAGCCAAAACAATGTTTAAAGTACATGTACATGTATAGTCGTTATCGATTTTATATTTAAAAGACTAGAACAAAATAAATGTGCAAGGACAAACAAAATACACGAGTATACTTATACATTTCAAAAACATTTTTTTTTTAATAAATCCCTTTTGGAATGTACATATATCCTTTAATCAAGCTCCTTGTTTGACTTAATTTTTTGAATAGTTCTTCATTGATCTATTTTTTTTTTTTTTTTTTTTTTTAACATCGTTTATTACAGTTAAAAAAAATTCCATGAATTTGTGAGCTAAGCTTGTGTCCGATTGTTTAGTTGTGTAAAGTATTTTTTAAAGTGTATCTAGCTTATTGAATGTACTGTTTGCTCAAAACTAATGTTAAAATTTTGAAATTTCGCACACTTTTTATCTCCCCAAACAGCAACAAACCTTTGAAATATGACTAAAATAAATGACTTGGCAGGACGTGATCAGATCCCTAAACGGTCATTTTCCTCTCGTAAGAATTTAGAAATGTTTCGCTTCAATTTTCCAAACTCAGCATGTCCTGATTATAATCTTGAGTTATTTTTTAATAAAGAATAGAAAAAAAAATCTAACATGGTGTTAAAATTAGAATAAGCAGACCCAAAAATCTGACCTAACACATAAAATAAACAAAAACAAGTAAGGTCCTTTAACCCTTTTTTGTGAAATCAATTCGAAGTTATTAAGGCTAACCCAAAGCAAATAAACAAACAAGTAAATACCATTCCGTGCCAAGATTTAAGGTTTTTGATTTCGGTTTAGGGACCCCTTGACTGCCTTGGATTGTCTTAAAATCACACAACGACCGTATAGTTTTATAAGGAGCAAAAATTTTATTTCCATAAAATAGCCTCCGGTTGCCTGGAATGAATTATGCAAGGACACAATATGGAAATCAAGATAGTCCTTAATATGGACAAATTCGAGAAGACCAAACTTACCCAAAATACCATGCCAAGCATGCATGAACCAAAAAAAAAAAAATAAGAATAAAGCTATAGATGTTGGAATAGTTTTTTCGACACAAAAGTCCACTCAAAAAATATCCTTTTCATCCGGTTCCACGAGAAAGAACAAAATGACAACAAATCGATATCATTGTGATAAATGACTCAAATCAGTCGAAAGAAAAAAAGAAACAGAAAAACAAATAAAATTAACGTTTCTATTGCTGTTTTGGGGAAAGATAGAAAAATAGCACACAATTTATTCAAAGAAAGATTCACAAACACATGCAAGCGTTAAAAGATACAGGATGTATATGAGGAAGTTATTCAATGTGGGAGCGAACCGATGCTTGACAAATCGTTATTTGGTTAACCATTTGTCACTTCATCCATGCATATAGCCTCCAGCAAAAGGGGTTCGTTCGATACTCCCACATTAATCAGTCAATATGAGTGTTTCGAAAGCCAATCGGGAGAGTTGTAAGTTGTAACATTATTCCCTTCGCTGCCGAATCATGGTTTGCTTGGAATTTGGAACACACAAAGTACAAAACAAAAAGAATAATGATGCCTTTTGGGTAAATTTCGAATAAAACAAAACATTAATATTGTGAGGAACATTAATTTAACGAGCTTTTCAAACTTGGTGATGGAGGATGTTTTTGTCGTTGTTGTTGTTAATGATATTTGATATTCTTTGTTAAAACACTCATTCTTTGTTCTTTACTTTATGAATATTTCCAAATTTTCCCACTTCGGCTGATTTTAGAAGAGACCCAGGAATTCGACCACATTTTTTTTTAAATAAATAAATATACTTGGCACAACAGCTCATAGCGTGGGCGGGGTCGGGCGAGGGCCTCTAACTTACAACCTCAAACCATTCCTGTGTGTGCTTTGATATTTTGCAGGAATGGAAACTCACCACCTCTTTCTCGATTTTAAAGTCACCTATGATAGCGAGAATAAGAACAGTACGTGTACGTACAGAGCCATGTCACTTCTTGGCATCCCTACTAAACTCGTTCGATTATGCAGGATGATTAAAGAGAACTTGCGCTGCTCCGCCAAGGTTGATAAGAACACTAGCAACTCATTTCATACCGAGAAAGCCTTAAGACATATGACATGCCGTGCCATGCCGTGCTATCATGTATAACATCTTTCTTGAGATAAATAGCTTTGTTCGCGCACCAAAATGAAACAGTTTGCATTCGATTTCATACGTTTACATTAACACAAAAAGCGTTCGTGTACTGAGAGATGAACGAAAGAAAATAACAGCTGTTCTAATCTTTCGTTCATTTATTTTCAAGTTTTAACCCAGTGCAATTTCATCTGGTAAAAACTTGAACTCTGTCAAAAGCGAATGACGTTAGCATTTGTTGTTGCTGATGAACCTTATCGCTGAAAGCTAACCAATCAAAAAATTCGAATTTGACGTTTTTAAAGAATTTACACAAAAAGTGTTCGCCTACTTTTCGGTAAATGAGAGACATTTTTCTCTCATTTGAGAAGTTTTAACAGTTTTCATTTTTTGCCACAAAAAGAACAGGAACAAAGCTAATCCTACTACACTAGTAGTGCGTTCGTTTTCTCCAGATTGTTGTTATGCCAAAAATAAGTGTTGAAGTGTCATGTTAGAGATTGTTAGGATTGTAACAATTTCATTTAAGAACGGCAAATATGTTGATCTGGCCAACGAAATTTATGTTTACTTTTATAAAAGGCAAATGAATTCAGTAATTTTGGTGGGGGCAAACACCCTCATTTATTCGGCTTAAACAAGCTACAAATTAACTTAATCTAACTTAAAACTAGGTTACTTATAGCTATGGGTGGAAGTTTAGGTGGTTAAGGAGAAGAAGTTTCAGATTCGAAATACTTAAGTTGTATTGAAATTAAACGCTTATGATTAGAAAGGAAAAATAGAGAAAAGTTTATTAAAAAGATGCTCTCTTAGCAACCAGCAGAAACAGAATAATAATATTTTCACAATGAACAAATAATTTCAATAACAACATTTTCAACGATTGCTTGATTTTCAACACCCTCTCTCAATCGTACGTCACCGTCGCGTCGGTAGTATTTCTCAATAATCGAGATTAAGATTTCTTCTCAGTTTTAAGAAGTGCGTTGGATCAGTTGACTTCGTTAAGATATCGGCCAATTGATTTTTCGTTCCAATGGCTTCCACTTTTATCATTTCTTTTGCGATGCTGTCTCGTATAAAATGATATTTTATGTCAATATGCTTAGCTCGCTTGCTCTCTAAATTATGAGCCATACCGATACATCCTCTGTTGTCTTCATATATGGTAACGGGCTCGTCTCTAAGTTCCTTTATATCCTGCATAATGCCTCTTAACCATAAAGCTTCCGCAGCTGCTGAACTCAAGGCTATGTACTCAGCCTCACTTGATGAAGTAGCCACGGTGGGTTGTTTCTTACTACACCAGGATACAGTGCTCCCATACACTTGAAAAACATACCCGCTAACTGATTTTCTGTCTACCAGGTCAGTTGCCCAGTCAGCATCGGCATATCCAAGAAGTGGCTTATTTTGAAAACTTTTAAATTTAAATTTTAGGGACTTCGTTTCTTTTAGGTACCGAACAATTCTTTTGAGATGCTGCCAATGTATATCAGATGGATTTTGTTGATATCTTCCCATAAAACCAACAGCATAACAGATATCTGGTCTTGAACACAGCATAATATACATTATGCTTCCAAGAAGTTCACGATAGGGTTTTTGTAGTTCTAAGCCGGTATTATTTGCTTCAAGCTGCAATCCTTTTTCCATAGGAGTTTTGACAGTATTACAGTCCATCATTCCGAATTTATTAAGAAGCTTTTCGATACTTGTCTCTTGTGAGATATTTAAATACCCATCATCTAAATCGATTCGCATTCCCAAGTAGAATTTAAGTTTGCCACAATCTGATATTTCGAACCGCTTAGAAAGTTCTTCTTTCAGTTTCATTATTGATTTAATTTTACTTCCAGAGATTAAAATATCGTCCACATAAATTATTAAAATAAGAACGTCTTCTTTCTGCTCATTGAACTTAGTATATAAACAGTAGTCATGATTTGATCTCCTAAATCCAATTTGTATCAAAAAGTCGTTCAGTTTTTGGTTCCAGCATCGAGGCGATTGTTTTAATCCATAAATAGATTTCAGCAGCTTACATCCTTTACCCTCTCTGCCTTGTAATCCTTCTGGTATTGCCATAAAAATGTCTTCCTTCAAATCACCATGAAGAAACGCGGTTTTTATATCCAATTGATGGAAGTGGTATTTTCGGTGGACACCAACTGCTAATACAACTCGTATGGTTGCCAATTTTGCTACTGGCGCGTATGTCTCCCAATAGTCCACCCCAAAACGTTGTAGGAAACCTTTTGCCACCAGTCTGGCTTTGTATTTTATTGGATTACCATACTCGTCTTCTTTTACACAAAAAATCCATTTTGCTTTGATTAGTTTTGTGTTGCTAGGTACATCTACAATCTTCCATACGTTGTTTTGTTTCATGGAATCAAGTTCCTCGTCCACTGCTTTCTTCCATAGATCACAATCGCTTCTACTGAATATTTCGTTATACGTTTCGGGTACATCTGTAGAAATTTTTAAAGCGGCAGAATTTGCTTTTGACCCAATATCATAATCTAAGAACTTACGTGGTAACTGGCGCTCCCTTTCGCTGCGCCTCACAGTCTCTATTGAGAGCCTGTTATTTGATTGCGTAGGGAGCGCATTTTGATCGTCTCTACGCTCAGGATCGTTTGATATTAAGTCATCAGGAAGTGTTGGTTCAGCTTCCTCTTCACTTTGTAATTCACAGGTAGTATCAGCCATAGCAATGTCCATAGATTCAGCTTCCCCCTCTTGCTCATGACTGATGTCCACATATTCAGCTTCCCCCTCTTGCTCATGGCTCCAAGGCATAACAACATGCTTATTGTTCCAAGTTGGTTTCTGATCTGCCAAACACTTGAAGGGAAAGTTTGACTCTTCAAACTTAACGTCACGAGCTGTCCTTGTTTTTCGAGATTCCATATCCCATATTCGGTATCCATTAGGAGCATACCCAACCATTACAGATTTTCGACTTTTTGGATCTAGCTTCTTTCGGCACTGACTTGGAATCCATGTGTATGCCTTGCAACCGAATCATCATTCATGTATTTGTTTCGTGAAGCATACGGGTTAGGGGTTGGTTTGAGCCATAGGAAGTACGGTGATAGGGAAGATAGAAAAGACGTGGGTTTCTGAGATTGCGTGGATTAGTATTAAATGAAATGGAATTATAAATAGTGTTGGACAGTCAACAGAACCAGAGACAAGTCGGTGAATGAAGAGGATATCGGCAATAATTCTTCGATCTTTAAGAGTGATAAGATTAATGAGTTGAAGACGATCATTATAGGTAGGAAGTATGAGAGGGTTTTGCCAAGGTAAACCACGGAGGGCAAAACGGAGGAACCTTCTTTGAATGCTTTCAATTCTTGAGATATGGACACGTTGAAATGGAGACCAAACTTGAGAAGCATATTCTGGTCTAACGAAGGTTATGTAAAAGGAGCGGGTGACATAAGGATTAGTAAATTCTTTTGACCATCGTTTAACAAATCCAAGAGCTGAGTTGGATTTATGGATTATTTCATCGATGTGAGAGACGAAGTTAAGCTCTCGATCGCACAACACACCAAGATCCCTGATTGAATTTACGATGGGTATAGATTGGTTGGAAAGGTAATAGTGACGGGGAGGCAGTACTGAGCGCTTACGTGAAAAGAATATGGACTGGCATTTGCCAACATTCAACTCCATACAGTTTTGTTTGACACCAGATTGAGAAATTATCTAAATCAAATTGAAATTGGGTTGAATGATTTGCTGAAGATATCGTTTTGAAAAATTTAGTATCGTCAGCATACAATGATATGTTAAAATGCTTTATGACAATTTCAATATCATTTATGGCAAGGATGAAAAGAAGAGGGCCTAAGTGACTACCTTGTGGGACACCCGAAGTGGCAATAAATGGGTTAGAAAGTGAATTCCTGAAACGCACTCCGTAGGTGTGTTGGCTAAGGTAAGAGGACAACCATTTTAAGGAGATAGGTTCAAAACCAAGGGCTGTTTGTTTAAAGAGTATGAGACGATGATAAATTTTATCAACGGCCTTACTGAAATCAGTGGTAATTACATTAACTTCCATTCCTGTTGCCTGGGGGATATTATAGACCTGCAGCGGAAGCTGATAACTTCGTAAATTAGACATTCGAACATTTTTGGAATATAAGAAAGTTTTGCAATGGGATGGTAATTTTTAACATCATTCTTAGCGCCTTTTTTGTGAATCGGTGTTACAACAGATGTTTTCCATATTAAGGGAAATTTGCCTAGAGACAGAGATAGTTAATCACACTTTTTTTTTAAAACAATGCAATGACAAGTAATAATTCCTAGAAATTGAAATAATAAAAATGTTACACAATAAATAAGATTGGAAGACATGAATGTGGTGTCAGTTTGAATCG
This sequence comes from Platycheirus albimanus, assembly GCA_916050605.2. Taxonomy (NCBI): domain Eukaryota; kingdom Metazoa; phylum Arthropoda; class Insecta; order Diptera; family Syrphidae; genus Platycheirus; species Platycheirus albimanus. The sequence goes on from OU696697.1 coordinate 147,443,931, forward strand.
AAGGTAATGAAATAAAGATTGAAATTTAAAAAGATTTGGAAGTGCGTTTTTGTATGCTTCTATCGGTTACTTAAAATAATACTTGCGCTGTCAGTGGAGCATTTGTAAGTATTGAAGAGGTGGACTTGGCTGTAAATGAAGATAAAACAAGTCTTAAAACAGTTTTCAGTGCCAATCGCTGTTGCTTCTGGCTTTGAAGGCATCTAAATATAGTCTAGTCGAAAGGTCGGAAAAAGTGGGTTTAGATGGAAAAAGGTCGGAAGTTAATCGAACTTGGAGATGTTTTTAAGGCATACTAGTAAACTAGCATTTTGATAAGTTTTGATCTCAAGGGCCCAGTCAAAAAGATGAGGGGGGAGGGGGGGACTGCAAGTTTGTTTGACCTTGCTCCGGGCTTCCCTCAATAACTATTTTTTTCTTACATATGTAGGTACTACGGCTTCCCTGTCATCGTAATGCCAATTTTTACTTGCGATTATAGGTACTATAAGGCAAGTTATGCATTCGTAAAAAAAAAAAAAAAAATTCTAACAATCAAACATGACATTACGATGATAGAGAAGTCGAAAAAAGTGGGTCCGACAATTCTGTCTGTCTGTCTGTCTGTCTGTCCGTGTGTCTGTCTGTATAGTTACCTACAGCCTAAACGGCTGGACCGATTTGCTTCAAACTTGGTACATAGTATTATTATGACGTCCTACAGAGGGGTTTTTGGAATTAGCATCCTAGCTCCAAAACTAACGGTACCTGCCATACGATTTTTTGTGAAAAATTAAATTTTCTCAAAAACGGCTCCTACGATTTTAATAAAACTTTCTAAATGATGTTTTCTGTGCAAACTTTATATTTTGGTTGGAATAGATTTTTCAGGAAAAGTCTTATAACGGTACCTCCCATAGGACCGGTTTTTTGAAATCCGATTTTCTCGTAAGCCGCTCGACGGATTTCGATGAAATTTTTAATGTAGAAGCCCTTTTATAAACGAAATAATATAAATTCTTAATTTTTCCAAAAAATGTTTTTTTGAGTTTTTAAAAAAAGTTTCAAAATTTTTTTTTAACTTTTGTTTTTTCCAAAAACGGTTTAATCTATATTTTTTTAATTTTATTTTTCTGATAAAAACTACAAAGTGCTAGAAGTTGGCATACTCAAAAAAAATTTGGAATATATTTTCGAAAAGTTTTTCAAAAAAAACTGTTTTTTAAAAAAACTGGTCCAACGATTTTGAAAAAAATTTTCGTCAAAATTCAAAAACGTAAAAGAAACCTGATGGCTTACTTCATTTTCTCCAAAAAACGTTTTAGGTATTGATTTTAAAGTGATTTATAAAATGTCATATGATTTTTTCAACGCTTTTTTCCCAAAATCTCAAGCACCCAAAACCATTTTAACACATTAGAGCAAGTTCGTACGACCCAGTCGTGCACTTTATTTTTTCTGCACGAAACCAATACTTGGCCTAAAGAGCAAGTAAAAATGTGATGAACACATGAATAGTCCTATATGTTCATCATCAGCCTAAAGTTCATATTTTAGTTTCCTTTAAGCCTATATAGAAAACAATTTTTGTGGGAGGAAAAGTTAGTATAATATAAAAACAAGGCCAGAGAATAAAAATGAATCATAGAAAAGCATACACACATACAAATATGCAGGAAAAAACTCTGAACAATTTAAAAAGGTGAAACATTTAAGTTAAAAACATGAAAATTGGAACAATGTGGCTTCACCTTTAAGTATACGCAACTATTAAACATTTAAAATTCAAACTCTCTCAATTTATTTCAAACAAAACTTTTTCAAAAAAAAAAAAAAAAAAAAAAAAACTTCAATACTTTAATCAAACCAAGATTCAAAGAACAACAAAGTTTAAAAACTGCACCCTGCGAATATCACAGAACGAGTCTTTTCAACGGAAAAGTTAAAGAATGTTTGCGCACACACATAATATATGGGTCAATGGCAAGTAAAACACAATCTAACAACAAACCAAGTTTACTTTGGTATTCAAAAGTTCAAGCTGCAAGTCATTTTAACTTTGTCCAATGTCTGAGAGCAAAGTATCCGATATGGGTATCTACATCTACGAATTGTATTGCAATACCTATTATGGTTCACCAAAATCAACATCATATAATATTCCTAGTACCTACTATTGCACGAATGACACAAAAATGAAATCTAGAATATTATTATACACTAGGTCTATTTTACTACTAGCTGAGCCGGCGAACTTCGTTCCGCCAAAATTCATTAATGTATTGAAAATACTAATTCTTTCATATTATGCATTCATTTAGTGAAAGGCTGATATTTTAAAAAGACAAACAGACATTTTTAGTTATGTTTATAGATGATGATATACTAGTTTTTTTTTTACACGAGAGCTTCGTCATTCTCCAATAAGCTCAAGTTCCAAGAGCACACCAAAAATTCCTACTACTAAGGTTACTACCTACTAACACTTTTATGTTCATCCCTTTTTCTAAAAACTGATCCAATTAAATTGAAAATGGTTGAATAAAACTAACAGAGCTGGGATGATTTTATGTATGAGTTTATCCTTTTTTAAATTCAATCAAGAACCCAGTCCGAAAAGTTTTCATGATGGTATTGTATGATGAGATATTCTGAAATATACATCACACCATGATGGTAGAACGAAAATACTTAAAATTGCATCTCTGGGAATATGGGCTGGTAACTAATTAAATAAATTGTACGACTGGGTCGTAAGAACTTGCTCTAATGTGTTAAAATGCGGTCTTGGTGCTTGAGGTCTTGGGAAAAAAGCATTGACAAAATCATATGATATTTTATTAATCACTTAGAAATCAAAAGTTAAAACGTTTTTTTTTCGAGAAAATGAAGTAAACCATCAGATTTCCTTTACTTTTTTAATTTTAATTAAGATTGTTTTTGTTAACGTTCCACCAGTTTTTTTTTTTTTTTTTTTTTTTCAAAAAACGGTTTTGTTTTTGAAAAACTTTTCCAATTTTTTTTTTTAGTATGCCAACATCTAGCAGTTTGAAGTTCTTATCAGAAAACAAAATTTTAAAAAATTAAAAAAAAACCGCTTTTGCAAAAACCAGAAATTTAAAAAAAAATGAATTAAAAAAAAAAAACTCAAAACAAGATTTTTAAAAAACTTAATATTATTTTGAATATAAAAGAGCTTTCACATTAAAATTTTCATCGAAATCCTTTGAGTGGGCTTACGAGAAAATCTGTTATGAAAAACTGGTCCTATGGGAGGTAGGTACCGTTACAAGACTTCCTGAAAAATCAATTCGAACCAAAACATAAAGTTTACTAAAAAAAAACACCATTCAGAAAGTTTTATCAAAATCGTAGGGGCCATTTTTGAGATAAAAATCATATGGCAAGTACCGTTAGTTTTTGAGCTAGAATGAATGCTAATTCCAAAAATTCCTCTGTAGGACGTCATAATAACACTATGTTCCAAGTTTGAAGCGAATCAGTCCAGCCGTTTAGGCTGTAGGTCCCGATACAGACAGACGGACAGACAGACAGACAAACGGACGGAATTTCCAGACCCACTTTTTTCGACTTTTCCGTCATGTAATGTCTTTTTTTCACGAATCCATAACTTGCCTTATAGTATACCTATAATCGAAAGTAATAAGGATTAATTTCAAAATCAAATCATCAATCAGAAACATTACTCACGTCACGAATCGCCAACATGCACATCAACAAAGGATACTCTTGAGATACATTTTCTGGAATAAAATGTTGATTTAAAAAAAGTGAAGCACACAGAATGCACACTAAACCACCCACTTACTGAATAATATTCTTGAAAGGAAATTATATCAAAAACACGCTCAAACCATCTCTAGATGATGATGGTGCAACGGAAATTATTGGGCAACCCCATGACAGAGGTGCACTGCGTCAGCAGGAATCTGAGAATACAATGGAAAACATTTTTCAATGACGTCAGCGAAGACCGGCAAAATAAATTCAATTTAAATTTAAATTTCTTTTTTTTTATGGAAACTATTTAAAATTTTATTAAATTTATGTACATTAGGAATGTGGTATATTCAGAAAATGTTGAAACAAAAATAAATGTTCATGTGTACAAATCATAAATGTTCATTTGTTCATGGGGATGGGTCAATACCCAATTTTAATTTCATGACTAAGGAACTATCTCCGAATACAAATGCCATCTATCGACGAAAAACTAAGCTCTAAAATAACATGGGAAGCAACAACAACAATTAAAATGGTGGAAATTGTTGTTGTTGCTTCCCATGGTATTTTAGAGCTTAGTTTTTCGTCGATAGATGGCGCACCTCAAGTGGGAATGCTATAGTTTATATATACAATGGCAATACTCAATTTCAATTAGTATTTGCGTTTGTTGATGAAAACTATATTAATTAGCTTTTTTTTTGTAAAAACTTTCAATACGCCTACTTTTAGTGGCGTGATTCTTATAAAATACCTTAATTCAGTTAAAGTTTTACAAAAATAAATGCAATATCTGGTATTATAGTTGTATCATGCTTAGGTTTTGATGCATCATTTTTAAGACACCCTGTTTGTGAATGAAACGATAATACGTGAAAGATATCCTTCCAAAAATGAAAATAATAATATTTGACTAAGATACACTGCTGCTCAATAAAATAGGGTCACAACTTAAAACTCTTCTTTTTTAATAAAAGAACGTGGCAAAGGCCAAGTGAGCTTAAAAAATATTACAACAAATAAATAGTACAAGACTTACTGCATTGAAAATTTTCAACTTAAAGAGTTGAGCTTATGTACTGTACATATAAATACAAAATACATCTAAGAAAGTCTTCTTATCAAAATCGTTGAAGGAGTTAGTCCCAAACCTAGCTTACAATCGACGGTTATATTTGTCTGTTTTTTTTTTTTTAAATTGTTTTTTTTTTTTTTCAGAAACAGGCTTTTTAAATACCAACATGATGGAATAAGGAAGTGAATCTTTTTTACTGACTCGTAGTGTTAGTATTTTTCAATAAAAAGTATTTTTCCTGAGTAAAATTTTTAAATAGAAAACTAATTTAAAGGTATTTGTGCCGTAGAATTCTACTGAAGAAAAAGGTCTACCCACTCCCCACAACTAACTCCAGTAGACAAATTGAGAAAATGGTAAAGTCAAAACAACCCACAAATTGCATTAATTTGAATAGAATAAATAAGAAAACATTTACCCAACACCAGGTAATTTGTTGGATTTTCCAATTAAAATTAAATGAATCCTTTAATACTTCGACAAAAATTTTACTTGTGTAAAGATTTACTGTAGCGTATTCAGAGAGCAGAAGCATGACAATGACGGTAGTATACCTTTTAAAATTGGCACCCAAACAATTGCTGAATCACCCATTGATTCAGGTGGTAAGATGAAAAACAATTAAGTAGCAGACTGAACCCATCCTTGAGTTCATTGTTTAAAAATAAGAATAAAAAAAAACACAGATCCTTTTTAATGTTTCTGTCTGAGAAAGCAAACAAAACTGTATTTCTTGAATTTGACGATTCAATTGAAAAATAACCTTTTGAGGATTTAATTGTTAAGCAAACAAAAAACAGACGAACATCATAAAGGGACATCACCTGTAAAAAAGAAAAAAAAAATAAATGAAATAAAGATTGTCCTTTAATTAATTAGTATACTTTTATTTTCGATAACTTGATATTAAAAAATTCTTTTGAGTTTGCGTATAAATTCTCGAAACTGACTTAAAACAACTATAGGCGTTTATAGTTGCTTTTAAGTCGAAGCTAAGGAAGCTGGGTGTTCCTCGTTCTAAGGAAAACAGCTTTGTGTTTTAAAGTCGTATCTCCGAGATTACTATTATTTGTCTCTCAGAGTTACAGTCCTTCAATGTATTGCATTAAAAAAACATAAGCGAGAGCTACAGTACGTTTGCAACGAACTGTTGGATACCCTATTCCCCACATTTTTGTATATGTTGTATATGTATATGCATATGCGTTCGCCTCCTTTGCAGCCAGCCGCTGTTCCAGTATCGGAAACAAAATTCTTCTTTAGCAGGCAGGGAAAAATTCAATAAAATAAATTTTGTTTGGCCGATGTACAATAACTGCTGTCACAATAAAAAAAAAGGCGTGTGCCAAGCCTACAGCTGATAAATTTGATTGCCAGGGTAATCACTATATGAGCTCATCATTCAATTTTAAGCTTGCAGATCGATTTGAACAAAACAAGACAAAACTAAAATTTTTAGAAATTAGATTTTGATAGGAAATAGCGATTATGTGTGTTTTTAACAATTCTTGAACTACACACTGCTACGTAAACAAGGTATACAAACCGAAGAGTTCATCTTCTTACTTCAAAACTGCGACCGATAGTTAAAAAACATTTAAAAAAAATTAATGCATTTTACGACTTTTTACGGAAACGCCCCTTAAAAGCGGGCGTGTCCTAAAAATTTAAAAAAAAAATTTAAAGCACTAACTAAGCTTTGATCATTAGTCAGTATTTAGGCATATGTGTAAAACTACAGCTGAATCGAGTACTTTTTAAACGATCTTACCTGAATAAAGGTATTTTATCTAAATCACGCCTTTAAAAGTGGGCGTATTGAAAAAATTTACACAATTAAATGTAAAAATATTTTTCATATAACGAACGGAAGGGAAAAATGTTTTAATTGAATATTGGTAGTACCTTAAATTTTTAAAACAACATTTTTCGTTCTTTCATGGAAAGTGGGCGTAAGCCACGCCCGAAATTCAAAAATTTCTTTTTATACACAGTTTTTAGTTTCTATTAAGAGACGCAAGATGCTTGCGGATTCATTGTAATAACCGTTTATTTGCAAAAACAATTTTTTTATGTTTTTAGTGAAAAGTGGGTGTCAGCCACGCCCAAAATCATTTTTTCTGATTTCATACACAAGATGTTTATGTGCAAGTAATATCCACAAAATTTAATGTTTTTCGCATTAATATAACAATTGTTATTTTATAAAAACAATATTGATGGTTTTGTATGCAAAGTGGGCATAAGACACGCCCAAAATTCAAAAATTTCTTTTCATAAACAAAGTTTTTAGTTTCTACTAAGAGACGCAAGATGCTTGCGGATTCATTATAAATACCGTTTATTTGCAAAAACAATTTTTTTATGTTTTCAGTGAAAAGTGGGCGTCAGCCACGCCCAAAATCATTTTTTGTGATTTCATACAAATATAACAATTGTTATTTTATAAAAACAATATTGATGGTTTTGTATGCAAAGTGGGCATAAGCCACGCCCAAACTGAAATTTTTTTATTTAGTTGGAAGAAGGTTAACCTGAAGCTTGCGCGTGTAAAATTTAAGCGTTATGCTTTTATCAACTGTACAAAAAACATAATTTAATTTTACCAAATTGAGGTTGTTCAACAAAAATGGTGATTGTGGGCGTGTTTGTTGGGCGGATTTTACCGGTTCAATAACTTAGCCTTACTCTTGAACCAAAGATTTTACGTACCAAATTTCAGCCTTCTAGCTCAAAAATTGCGACCTCTAGAGAGTATACATACGGACGGACGGACGGACATGGCTAAATCGACTATAGGCTTTTGATTCTGAGTCAGAATATATATACTTTTCTATACCTAACGGTATTATTTCTCTATGTTACGAACTCCACACCAAATAAAATATACCCATTCTATGGAATAGGGTATAAAAAGTTGTGTGGTTTTATGAAACCACGATGCAAGTCAAACTTTCTTCGTTCTAATAAATTCACTATAAAACTCAAATTAACTCAAAAAAGCATTTTCTTTTCCCTGCAAACACGAAATCTTTTGGCTTTCTCTTACGGCCTAAAATTTATTCATCTTCGGATATTTTCACACTATTCTTGGCTTTTTTCTTGTTAACGGGTATATCGATCGTTGTCCATCACGATCAAGTTAGTAAACAAAAACATTTAAATTAATACAAAACACACAAATGCTTGAATAAGTGAAAATACAAATACTGGGTCCGCCAAATAACTTTTTTTTTTTGAAAATGCTTAAAAAAAACTACTCGATATTTTTTCAAATTTCCTTGTTTATTTGAAAGTACGATCCTTCCGGTTAATAATGGAAAATAATTTCATTCAAATGGCTGCCTCGGCTGGCCATGCAATAGCCTACACGATCGGTACAGTTTTTAAACACATTTTCGTTCAACATGGCCCGATAACGATCGCCATTGACTGTAACGGCCAATCCTTGCTCATTTTCGAAGAAAAATAGCTCAATCTATTATCTATGCCGCACCAAACAGTGACTCGTTTTGGGTGTATCGGCTTTTCAATGTATGCGTGTGCGGCTTTTCTGTGCCCCAAATGCGACAATTTTGCTTGTTTACATACCCGCCAAGATCAAAATGAGCTTCATCTGAAAATTTCCCAGCGTGGTTAAAGCGTATAAACAACCATATTTGTTCAGCGGAAGGATAAAACTAATTATCTGTCAGATCAGACATGAGCTAAGTGTTACCATTCACGAAATAAGCACTAGTTGAAAAAAAAAAGTTAGATGGCGGACCCGTTACTACACGGTCAGCTAATTTGAGCTATTGGCTGGCGCCGCAATTATTGCGACATGCGACAGGTGAACCAAAAAATTTGAGGCGATGTAAAAAAAAGTTTCACTTTAAAAACTATTCCAACTTAAGCATATTGAACAAGGTATTTCTTAAACGGGCGAACAATCCTAAGTGGAACAGTTTTATTGGCCAGCTCTTCTATACTTTCGGTTATCTTAAGCAAATACATAAAAATTCACCCGGCTAAAGTGGAAAAAGTATAAAAACCACTGAATTTTTGACAAACTTCTTGATTGAACTCTTTTCTATGACTTACGCTCTACAGGTAGGTATGCAAGTTTGAGAAAAGTCTGGTCTTAACTAGCTTGACATATACATTTATCTTACCTCCAAGACAGCAATCAAACTGCTCAGACCTCAGCCATTTTTGATTAAAAGTGACCTTAATATTTTGTCCAAAACTTCCAAATACGCATTAGACAGAAGATGCCCTTCTAGAAGACAAACGCATCAAGTTTTTTACTAATGGTTAGAAGACAAATGTTGGGGTATGGTTGGTGCTTACTCTAACCACTGTAGCGTGTTCCAAGATGTCCAAGGACATCACTATTTTCTTAGATAGTTGGGCTGTGCTGAAATCCCTGGATTCCTTCTCCACAAACTCCAAAACAGCCATCAACTGTCGATCATTTCCCAGAGAGATCGCGAAACAGTTTAACATACACCTCTGTTGGGTACCAAAGTAGTGCTGATAATGAATGCCCTTTTTCAATTTTATTATGATAGTCTAGATAGACAACTAAAAACGGTTGCACAACGATTCGTTCCATCAGTGAATTGTAAAAAAATTTAATATGCGTAATTTCCTTTCTCAACCAAAACCGAACAATATTATTCGTATTCTTTGTTTGAACAAAGTCACCTAATTTAATCAAATTAAAAAATAGTAACAACTTCAGTGCTCTGCATTTAAATAAATACATTCTTTGAAGTCAAAAGAATTGCACAGAAAGAGACTCTGAAAAAAAATCTTATAAGTAAAAAAAATTGTCGTCCAGTAGCATATTTGTTTAATGCTCCCAATCAATCATATTGCTAGAAGTTTTAAATTATTGGAATAAAAAAAGAAAAACCTAACTCAAATAGCTTTAAAAAATCAAAATACGAGTACAAACTCCCATTCCCTACTTTGTATCCTTGTGAATAATTTATTATTTTACTTAAAATTCATTGAATCCAACAACATTTTTTAGGAAGGAACTTTGTGTAGGGAATCTCTTCCCTTGAAATTAATAACATTCCCATACTTGTAAGGAATGTATGTTGATTTGGTAACAAAAAAAAACATTAAAATAAAATGCACGACTTGGTCGCACGTAGTTACTTGCTCTGTGGGTATGTGATAACACGATAACACATTTTTGAAACAATAACAACTTCTCTATCTGTTGTATAAAATGAGCAAAGAAGCTCAAATACTTTAATAAAAATCTTTATTAGAGCCGTTTTTCAGCAAATTAGAAAAAACCAAGAAAAGATGCCTAAATCTGAACGGCTCGTTGTATGGGAGCCACCGTTTAGAAAGGTTTTACTGAAAAAATTGCAAAACGCCATTCTATAGGATATTTTGAAAAACTATGCCAGACAAGGTTTGAGTGAATTCGATCAACCCGTTGCTAACTTATATCCATTTGAAAAAAATGCTGTTTAAGCCTGGTTTTCATTATGACCATTTAAGCCAAAAACAATTTCGAGTTTGTTCAAAGTCGTTAGTGCCGTTTTCGATCAAATTAAAAAAAAAAAAAAAAAAAAACCGTTACGTGGAAGGAACTATTTCGGGTCAGGCTAAAACAAAATAAAAAAAAGTGCCTGCGTACAAAGTACACCATGTCAAAAATGAAACTTTGGCAAACATTTTTTTTGCACTGCATCAAACGACCACAGCAGCTTCTTAGGGCAGCTTATCCGCCTAACACATTAAGTAAATATTATACACATCACAGTTTTCATATCAACCTTCCAGCGCTCATTATTTATCCACACACCAAGTCACATCCCTGGTACCCGCCAATCTATTTAAAACCATCAACCGCCTGACTGCCTACAGTATGGATATACGAAACACTTTTGTCTGCTATGACCAAAGAGGATAAATACATAGAGTCCAATCTTGTGCCTTGTTTTGATTTTGCCTACAAGCTACAGCTGTCATATTGTTCTTTTTGTTAAACATGTGTGCGTTCACACCTTACTACTTACCTCATCGTTTCTTGTTGTTGTTTCACACGGACAATGAATACAATAGGAAAGAGACCACGAAAATTTTAGCAGAGGAGGATGGAACGTAGGAAAGATTGGACTCTATGTATATATCCTATTTGCTATATATCCTCTTTGGTATATATCCTCTTGCAATCGGTCTCAATTGCTCGCTCCCTCTTCTGAGACGGAAACATCCCACATTTCCGTCGTGCTAATTTCCGCTTCGTCCGTGCTAATTTCCGTCGTGCTAATTTCCGCTTCATCCGTAAAAACTTTACCCTCATGAGCCTAAAGAAGTTTCACTTCAAAAAACACGTAAACTTTCTTCCTTTAAAATGCTATAATAATGAAGTTTGAAGAAAATCCGTCAAGCGGTTTAGGCTGCAGCATGATGTGAAAAAGCGCACATCCGCGCAAAACAGACCGACGGACGGTATGGACATAGTAATGTCATGTTTGATTTTTTTCTGCACACATCCAATACTTGCCCTTTAGAGCAAGTAAAAAAAAATACAATTTATATTCAAGTCAATAATAAATCAGGTAGCCCTTGTTCCCCTACATATTTATGTAAGAACACAAGAAGACATTTTTCTTAGAAAAAAATAATGTATCTTTACCTACCTGAATAATGAACTATCTGTATCTTCCTTAAAAAATGAATTCAAACAGTTTTTTTGTATCCTTCAAACCAATCGTGCATTATGACGCCAATAAGAAGATAGGTATGTTGCCTGTATTGTACCATATCGGCAAGAAAATGTATGTATGCAAACTTAAGCGGACTTCATTAAAATTTCTTCGTCTGTCCCATTCAATCTGAATTTTATATTATCCAGACTAAGATCTGAAGGGCAGGGTTGCCTTTATGACTCCTTTGCGTCCTTTTTGATTCCTTTTTAACGCCTGAACTCCATCAGGACTCCTTTTGAGAATTTAAATAACTTTTTTTAGTCAATTTCTGTTAAATATTTACTTTCTTTTACATTTGCTTGTGTTATATCCCTATTATTATCTTACTATCACTGAACGAACTCTCTCTAGTCTAGTTTGTAATATATCTATGTACAAATGTCAAATATCAATTAAGAAGAAGAGAATAAAGTGTGTGGCTAGCAAAGATGAAGGTTGTGTTTCACATTAGTGGCGACGAGGATGATTAGAATCTTTTAAATTATTAAAATTTTGTATTTAAATATTACTACAGTAATTTACATAAATTGTTTTTAAAAAAAAAAACAAATACCAAAAAAGTACAAAACAACAAATTAATAATTTACGCGCAAACATACAAGGAGAACATTTAATCTGCACACGAACTAACCTACACACTGTTTGACATAACCTTCAATTTAACGTGAATTACATATCTACACGTGATTGCAAAGAAAACTACAATTTGTGAAGAAACAGATAAAACTTAAAAAGAAAATTATGTCGGATTATTCAGTTTTCGAGAAATTCGATAAAAATAAAACACAATGGTCCAGATGGGTTGAACGGTTCGAAGGCGCAATGGAGATAGTTGGAACAGCCCAAGACAAAAAAATACACCTGCTTCTACACTACATAGGCCAAGAAACTTTCGATGTTCTCTCCGACAAAATAGCGCCTGAAAAACCCAAGGACAAAGCCTACACCGACGTCACCGCAATCCTCTCAGAGATCTTCGATCCAGTTCCATTAGAAATAATGGAAAACTATCGTTTTCACTTGCGAAAGCAAAAAGACGCAGAGACCGTGGAAGAGTTTTGCATCGCTTTACGGAAATTAGCACTACACTGCAATTTCGGCAATTATTTGGAGACAGCTCTCCGAAATCAATTCGTATTTGGAATACGAAGTCCCAGAATACAAAACCGATTATTGGAGACACCAAAGCTTACATTATCCAAAGCTTTAGTCACTGCAAAAACTATGGAGCTATCAGCACAAGGGGGAGCAGAGATCCAACAACAAAGAGAGGGACAACCTGTAAGCTACATTCAACAAAAAAATAAGTCCAAGGTAAAACAAACTACAAATAAATTTGGAAAAAATTATGGTTCCCAATCGAAGGCGGATGTGAAAGCCGCTGATAACAAAAAGAAATCGTATTGCTATCGCTGTGGAAGCAAAGACCACAAAGCCAACAAGTGTCGCCATCGCAATACGATGTGTTCTTTTTGCAAAATAAAAGGGCATTTACGCGCAGTTTGCTTTAAAGCATCGAACAACACAAATTATATTGATATAGATGATCAAACTAGAGAAGAGCCAGTAGAAGAAATTTTTAATTTAGAATCATTTAATTTGCGAAATAAACTTTTTATTGAACTAAATGTAAATTCTTCCACCCTAGGTTTCGAAATTGACAGTGGTTCTCCGGTAACAATAATTAGCAGCGATGATAAACAAAAATATTTTCCATGTGAGAAATTAAATACACCAGACACAAAACTGGTAAGTTATTGTGGTACAATAATTAAAGTGTTGGGGTTCTTCTTTGTGCGTGTTCGTTCTATAAAAGACATGTCAAAGTTTAATGAAAAGTCCGATGAAAACAATTGTCAACTTAAGCTATACGTTGTCGAGTCGAACCGAAAGCCGTTGTTAGGTCGCGAATGGTTACGTAGCATTAAATTAGATTGGAATAAATTATTTTCTTGTGAAAAACCTCAAGAGGTTTCATCTATTAATGACACTATGTCTGTTCAAATCGAAAAGCTCAAACAAAAGTATTTTTCAGTTTTTGAAAACTCAATGGGCAAGATAAATAATGTTCAAGCTAGCATTCCTTTACGTGCTGATGCAAAACCTGTCTTTATAAAGGCAAGAAAAATTCCTTTCGCTTTGCGAGATGCAGTCGAAAAAGAATTGTATGAATTAGAAAAAAATGGCATAATTGAAAAGGTTGAAACATCAAGATGGGCTACTCCCATTGTCCCCGTTCGGAAACAGGGTGGTAAAGTTCGAATATGCGGAGATTATAAAATCTCTTTAAATCCGCAAATTTTTGTTCAAGAACACCCCTTGCCAACAATAGAAGAATTGTTTGCGTCCATGGCAGGCGGTAAAAAATTTTCCAAAATAGATCTTAGTAAGGCATACTTACAATTAGAAGTTCATCCCGATGATCGTGAGCCTCTTACGTTGAGTACTCACAGGGGTTTATACAGGCCAACTAGATTTATGTATGGAGTCGCGTCCGGTCCAGCAAAATGGCAAAACATAATTGAGGAAATCCTCAAGGATATCGAGGGCGTTTCGGTTTTCTTAGATGATATCAAGATTACTGCGCCAAACGATGAAATTCATCTTCAGCGTCTCGAAGAAGTCTTATCACGATTAAGCAAGTACAATATGAGAGTAAATTTTGAAAAATGTGAGTTCTTGGCTAGCGAAATTGAGTATTGTGGATACAAGATCGACCGCAATGGTATCCATAAAGTAAAGAAAAAGATCGATGCAATAACTGAAATGCCAAAGCCGAAAAATAAAGATGAAGTTCGAGCATACATCGGCTTAGTAAATTATTATGGCAGATTTTTTGAAAACCTGAGTACGATCTTGTATCCACTCAACAACTTACTCAAAAATAATGTTCCATTTTCCTGGAATAGTAGTTGCGACAAAGCTTTTGAAAGCGTACGTTCAAAAATTCAAATGGAAACATATTTAGTGCATTACGATCCAAGGTTGCCGTTAGTGTTGGCAACCGATGCAAGTCCAGTTGGCGTTGGGGCTGTATTGAGCCATATTTTTCCAGATGGTAGTGAAAGACCAATACAATTTGCTTCTCAAACACTTTCGCCAATTCAACAACGTTATACGCAGATAGATAGGGAAGCCTATGCCATCATTTTTGGCATTAGAAAATTCTACCAATATGTTTATGCGAGAAAATTTATATTGTTTACAGACAATAAGCCTCTCACTCAAATTCTGGCACCTGGAAAAGGATTGCCAACACTATCGGCAACCAGAATGCAACACTATGCAATTTTTTTACAGTCTTTTGAATATGATATACGCTATAAGAAATCTTCTGAAAATTCAAACGCCGATGCTTTATCTCGACTACCGCTGTCTGAGCTCAGTTCTAAAAAAGATGAAGTTGAGGTAATCGAAATGAATGCTATCGAAACGTTGCCTGTGTCGGTAGCCGAGCTACAAGCTGCTACTGAAAAAGATGAAGAGGTAGGAGAATTAATTGAAGGTCTTAGGTTTGGTAAATTTATAAGCCCAGATAAAAGATTTGGCATTGAACAAACTGAATTCACCCTACAACAAAACTGCTTGCTTCGAGGTCTGAGAGTATACGTTCCCAAACCTTTAAGAAAACGCGTTCTTGAAGAGCTTCACACGGCTCATTTTGGCATAACCCGGATGAAAGCGTTGGCACGAAGTTTTTGCTTGTGGCCGAAAATTGATTTGGACATCGAAAATATTTCAAAAAACTGCATAAAATGCCAGTCAACAAGGCCAAACCCAAAGAAAGTCCCAACGCACATCTGGGAAGCAGCCAAAACTCCGTTTGAACGCGTTCATATCGATTACGCAGGTCCTTTTATGGGAAAGCATTTTTTCATACTAATCGACGCATACACAAAATGGCCAGAAGTACACATTGTGCCAAATATTACCACTGACGTAACAATTGATAAGTGTCGTCAAATTTTTTCTAAATTCGGTATTCCGGAAGTTCTGGTTAGTGATAATGGGGTACAATTTACTTCTGAAAAATTCCAAACATTTTTAAAAATGAATGGTATCATACATAAAAGAAGTGCCCCTTATCATCCTGCTACGAACGGGCAGGCAGAACGAAACGTTCAAACGTTCAAAAACAAACTTAAAACTATAAATTGCAAGCCCTCAGAAATTGAAAAAGAACTTTGTAATATTTTATTAAACTATCGACGCACTCCCCATGCTACTACAGGGGAATCACCATCATTTTTAATGTTTGGAAGACAAATACGTTCGCGTCTGGATTTAATCGTTCCTAAGGAACCTTACCTTCAAAATACAAAAGAAATAAGAGAGAATGTAAGAAAACTGTTTGTCAACGATCGGGTTTCGGTTCGCGATTATAGTTGTAACTCAAAATATCAATTTGGAATCATAATGGAGGTCCTTGGTGCGCTTCATTATACTGTCAAGTTAGATGATGGACGGATTTGGAAACGTCACATCAACCAAATACACCGAATAGGCTCAGGCATTGAAGCGCCTCAAGAAGATAAAATTCCATACCATTATGATATAAGTCAAAATCCTAAACTATTTGAAATTAAAGAACCAAAACAGAACGACACAATAATTGAAGAACCAAAACATTTTGAAAACTCAACAAAACCCTTAGAAAACTCAACAAAACATTTTGAAAACATAACTCAGCCGAATTTAAATAAAGACACAATTTTAAAACCAAAAGTTACAGAACCCATGCCAAATTCGAAACCAAATAGACCAATAAGACAAAGAAAAAAACCAGATCGTTTAACGTATAATTCAACATTAGATCAAACTAAATCAAAATGAATTTATAAATTGAAATAAAAAAAAAAAAAAAAAAAAAAAAAAAAAAAAAAAAAAAAACCATTAAAACTTATTTGAAAATTAGTAATTAAAAGAATATAACAATGATTTAATTATTTTATTATCTTGAATTATTTTGAAATAAAAGTAATAATAGTACCTATAGTAATTTTATAAATAACTTGCAGTAATTAAAAGTATTAAAAGTATTGTATTACTTCAAAGTTATTTGAAAACATAATTACATTAAAGTTTTAAATGAATTTGTAAACAAACTAATCTGAACATAATATTTAGTTTTTGTATTAGTTGTAAGAATGGAAATTTGTTAAAGAGGGGTGACTGTTATATCCCTATTATTATCTTACTATCACTGAACGAACTCTCTCTAGTCTAGTTTGTAATATATCTATGTACAAATGTCAAATATCAATTAAGAAGAAGAGAATAAAGTGTGTGGCTAGCAAAGATGAAGGTTGTGTTTCACATTAGCTTGCATTTTGCATTTTTCTTGGACTAATATCATTCAAATCTTTTTTTAAAGCTTTAGAAATTTTTTGTTCGATCTAATATACAGGGTCCGTCAAATGAAGTGTTACCAACTCAAAGTTCAATAGTTGAGTCATTTTTATAGTTTTTTATTCCAAATTTGATGAGCACACTATAAATTCATTTATGTTTTTTTTTTTTTTAAACTATGTCACTGCTCAAAATAGCTTCCTCTTGCATGAATGACAGCATGAATCCTTTTAATGAAGTAATTGCACGCTTCACAAATGTGGTTCTGTGGGATATGTGCCCATTCCCGACTAAGCGCTAAGTTCAATGTTGCAACACTCTCATATTTTTTTTTTTTTTTTGACACCTTAGCCTCCGAGATGGACCATCCAGAGAACTCCATTGGATTAAAATCCGGTGAGTAGGGAGGCCACTGTTGCAAAGAAATGAACTGGGGAACGTGATCTGCAAGAAATTGTTGCGTTAAACGAGCTTTATGAGACGGTGCTGAATTTTAAAGCCAGAAGTACAACGGTGAATCTTCTTACAGTTATTAACAATGTAATAAATTTTCCAAAAAAAAAAATATTCCCGCGTCGCCAGTGATGCCAACATAAAATTATTAACACTTCATTTGACGGACCCTGTATTTACACAAGTATAAATACATATATGTATATAATGCACCTTGCTGTATTTTTATTTAAAAGCTTTGTATTACGCCAGGAGCATATAAATAACTTACTAACAAACATACTAACTTACACGGACCAACACGCCTGCCTCATCGGCTTTAGCTTGACATAATTATGTAGTTTGGCTCTCTTTTTTTTCTAAATGAAAAACTTCGATTCTGTTTTTTTGATTTTTTTTATTTGAACCTTTAGAATTGTATTGGTCAAGTCGAAGAGATGGTATCGGCCAAATGGGCGTCGTCACAATTGATTTGATCGGTTTATGGCATTTTTCAACACTTCAGCGAGAAGTTCGGACGACAGATTCTCACACTCGTGTTGAATGTTGACCTTGAGGGCTTCCAGAATCTCGGGCTTGTTCATGTAAACACATGACTTCAAAAAACCCCACAAAAAAAGTCTGCAACGGTTAAATCGGGCGATCTTGCGGGCCAGTGCCAATCGCCAAAACGAGAGATGAGGCGACCCGGGAACGCCGCCTTCAGAATATCGAATCGATTCATGTCGTGTATCGCTATACTGCTTGTTCAATTGTATTGAGTGAGTTTCTTTATTCATTCGGAATATATGGAACGCCCTTTTTCATTGTATTTAAAATCTATAGAATTCCCAAAAAGCGGACCGTTCTGTGCGCCATCTATGGACGACGTTCACAAGCTTTGATTTTAAGTAATTTTAGTGGTTTTTGTCTAAACTGCTATGGGAAGCAACAACAACAATAGAAGACATTTGATGTAAAGTAGATAAGACAATTAGCGCCGCCATTGACAACGTTCAGAACTAAAATAAAATGTTCCATGAAATGACTATACAAATGTGTATACAATGCCTTTTTGCGTTTCTTTACTCAATGGAATATTCCGGATAAACTATTTCCTTGTTTTTGGTTAGTATAACAAAAACAACCCTCATCGTCATCGCACAAAGCACATCTAAAAGGTGTTGCCATTATTAAAAAAAAAAAGGATCTCGCTACTGCATTTCTATGTTGAGATTTGTATTTTGTAGCTTTTTCAGCTTTTGATTGAAGGGAGGTGTTGTCATTTGATTTAATTTTTGTATCCTTTCTCAATAACCGCTGGTGTGGAAAAAGATAAATAATTTTTGATTTTTTGTTTTAAATAAGGAGATGGTAGCCCTAATGTACAATTTACTCGATTTGCGGCAATTTATTATGCAAAGTACGGAAACCCTGTGAGAGCTTTAACTTGAGACCAATGTATGCAAGCCAATATATCCAGACTGAGAGGCAAACGTCCTATCTTCCCTGTACTGAACAAATTATTCGAATAGAGTATAGTAAAAAACTGATTTTGAAATTACAAACAGACACTTCATTTTTATTTTATTGCGACCGCCGCGCCACCTACAGGAGAAATTACAATAGCCTAAGTTACTCCTTACAACATCAGCTATCCGCCAGTGAAAATCCCGTCAAAATCGGTTAAGCCGTTTCCGAGATTAGCCGGAACAAACAGACAGACAGACAGACAAAAATTTTAAAAATTGCGTTTTTGTTCTAAGTACCGTATGTACTGTCATACCCATTTAGTAAAAAACTGATATTTTGAAATTACAAACAGACACTTCATTTTTATTTATGTGTATAGATGATATTATTATGTTGATGTACTTGATGTAGGTCAGGTGAGTGTAAACAAAAAACTCAAAATATTTAACTTGTTTTTTTATTAGTTCCTTTATTTATTTTTTTAACAATGTTGCATCAACTTTTTTGCAACCCTTTTGAATCTTTGCTATTTATTTGCATCAACTTTTTTGCAAATAAATTCCATCGTCTTCTATTTTCTTCCGTGCATTACACTTTTTTGCATCTTTTCCCTTTTTTTAACTTTTCCAATTTCACAGCAATTCGTTTTTTTTTTTTCATATTTTAGCATACATTTTTTTCCGTTTCTATTATATGTACATAAATATATATACCTATTATTTTCAATACCATGTTTTATATTTACCTCGTCGCCAATGTAATAATCCCTGAAATTGAACTTGAAAGTTTCAATGAAACAACACAAAGTAGTAAATGATTTTAAATATCTCAGCATTAGCATACCAGGGTGAATCGAATTTGGGTTTGTCTTGATCAACCAAAAGAGTGTACTTTGTTCTATAACATTTTTCAAAGCTCTTAACTTGAATAACGGGAATAACCTTCGGCAGGACGGCTTTATCGAAATGATTGTCTAGGGTGACTTAAGCAAAGTCACGTTTGAAAACATCGTTCTCTCCATCCAGATAGAAAGCACTACGATATTTATATAATACGTATATGTACATATATATAATTCTTTTTCCGTTTTTAGACAATGAAATTCACACAATGCTAAAAAATAACCAAAGAAAATTTGACGCTTGAGAAATTAATGTCAAATTATTGTAGTATGTGTTAAATCTCAATTTAAAATGAGATTTCATTTGGGAGGTAAAATATGATCTGACATCACAAAAAAATATCATCTGTGGCCAAACGAAAAACACTTTTTGATGTCACACCAAAAACATATGATCTGACGACCCAAAAAAATCACATAATATAACTTTCTTTTGACAGGAAAATTAAAAATAATCACTATACATTTGAATTACAAATAAAAAGTGTATAAAGTACACACTCTCCGATTTCCGATGTTTCATTTGTTGTTGATATACGAGTACATAACCAACAATCAGTTTATTTCCATTAATTGTCCTTGATGTCCTTTTTAATCGGTGTTTTATTGATTTATTATTGAATAAATTAATTTGCACTTATAAATAGGCCACAAAAATTTAAAGAATCTTTTAAATCAGATATTTATAATTTGACATCTGACTGAGGACTGACTATTAAAGGCCAATGCAATGGCGGTATTTACTTTATACCTACTACCCACACCGATAAAAGACAATAATTATTGCCTAAACTCTGAAGGATTAAAACTTGATGTGGGTTGCATATTGTAAATTCAATTTCTTTTAAAAATTCAAACTTGAAATGAAATTCATCACATTCAGTGATTTTCATTTAAAGTAAATAAAAATAAATATTTGCGTATATAAGAAAGAATTTTTTTGATTTCAAAAAAGGCCCACGTTTGTGTTCTCAAGTTTTTTAAATGTCTGAGATAAAGGATAAGTGTGTATTTGAAAGAGTTGACTTTTTGTGACAGAGTTTATCAGGATAATGGGCATATTGTTTGCAAATCAGTGAAAAATGTGTTGAAATAAAAACTTGTGAAGGCAGAGATTGCTATGGAATATGACCATTTTGATAAAGGGAATTTCGTAAGGACATTATTTGTCGTTGAATATCTTTTAAGGACATCCTTGATAAAGAATTTTTTATTGTTTTTTTTTCTGTCCTCTGCAGCTTTTTAGGAGAGTTGTAGTGTGTGCAGATGGTAGTGTCTCAGACATCTTTTCTTTTTGCTTTAATTTTACATTTGGTTCTTATCTTGGAGAAAAAAGGTATGAAAAGTTAGTATGTGCCATTTCAAGATTTTTTTTGTTTTTTAATATGGAAACACATGCCAGAAATTTAATAGAAAGTCTCTCTCTCTCTCTCTCTCTCTCTCTCTCTCTCTCTCTCTCTCTCTCTCTCTCTCTCTCTCTCTCTCTCTCTCTCTCTCTCTCTCTCTCTCTCTCTCTCTCTCTCTCTCTCTCTCTCTCTCTCTCTCTCTCTCTCTCTCTCTCATCATGAACTTTTGTATTACACATCTAATCCATAGATCTCTCCAAACAATCAAAAACGGTTTGGGGATTGTCATTGTATTTATAATTTGTAGTATCCCAAAAAAGAGGAACTGTTGGTGCGCCATCTATGGACGAAATTCACAAATACTTGATTTGTGGGTTAGTAGTGGTTTTTGTCTAGACTACCATGGGTAGCAAAAACAATAATAGAAGACATTTGATGTAAAGTAGATAAGACAACTAAATTCATGTTCCATGAAATTACTATAAAAAGGTATATTCATTGTATGGCATTGTTTAATCGGTGTAGTTTCGAAAGGTTTTCTGTCTGGTACTGAAGCAATGATTGCTAGTGATCCTCAATGTTACATTCTGAATCCTACTCTCTTTGCCATCTTCGTCATGAAATTTTGTCTAAGACTTCTAATATACTAGATCTTTCTTTTCGCTTCCAGAATTATAATTCTGTTTTTTTCCTTGTTGAACCTTAATGGTTGATTTTTATGCTTTTTATGCGCAATACTGTATCTTGTAGTGTGTTGTAATCAAACTGAAATCACCTCTGTTTTCAATATTGGAGAATATCTCTTGTTGCCTTTTTTTTTGCATGAACAATACTCATATTTATCGTCACGCCAAATAAACAGAAAGTTGCATAATTATATAATTTACAAGAAAATAATTCAATAAGCGAGAAGGACCAATATAATGTATATTTCGCAGTTTGTAATGTTAATTCGCTGAAGGCATCGCAATTTTTGTTCACCTGTTATAAAGTAATTTAAATCAAATGCAAATTAAATACAGAACAACATTTCTTCTTATTAATAACTAGCTGGTCCGGTGAACGTCGTCCGCCAAAGTTCATTAATGTATTGAAAATAATATTTTCATACGCATTTAGTAAAAAGCTGATATTTAAAAAATATAAAAAGACGTCACTTCATTTTTATTTATTTATATAGATTCATATTTAAGGTGAATGTTCCAAAAACAAATGACCAAAATAAGTACCTATTATAGGTATTTTAATCTGAGAATATATTGCGTTGTTAAATGTTTCCAAAAGAAAGTAAAAACACAATCAAAACTCATGATTCCGCCCTCTTTTTTTTAAATATAAATGTAAAACCTTTTCAATTAGAAGCGGTATCATCATTAATTCATTAGGTATCTTCTTCTATCTATATATACATAAATAGGCAAGCAGTTTTTTTTTTTGTGGTAGGTAATAAATGCGAGGTGGTTACAAAACCGATTGAGATGATATATATATCGTTGGAAAGGTATTACTGAGTAGGTGTGCTGGGTGTGTTTTGGAAAATACAGGTGAAAATGTCTTGGTGTGTTTATTTACCATTTTTTTTCGTATAAACTCGCTGTGAAATTTTTTTCCCACAGTTTTGGGCATTTTAATGGCCGAATTTTGGCCACTGTGCGATTCTAGTGTTTTATAAATCAACATGAAATCGTACACAATCAAAAAACAGAAATTTTTTTTACAGAATCATCAATTAATTTTATTCTTTATATGATTTCAAAAAGAGAAACAAAATTTAAGTTTCATCTGCCTCCTTACCATTCAGCATTATTATTTCATTTTCATAAAAAAAGAAAAAAAAAAAAGAAAAGAAAAGTAAGCAATTTAAGTATATGTATAAATTGGAACATGATGTAAATTTTTCTTCATTTTATTCCGAGAGCATTGTGCTAATTTTTAATTTGTATGGCATCCAACTTGAGTACAATTTAGTCCAGACGCTGACGGAAAAGGAATTGGCATTGTATTGTATGCTCAAGGACACTGCATTGTGTTCGCGAGAAGGCTTTCAATAAAAACTGAGAGTTAGTTTACTACGGGGTATACGTTTTTTTTTTTTTATGAGATTTTGACCTTTGCATATTGAATAATGAAATTTAACGGGCGTTGTTGAAAAAAGGTTGAATATGTGGGAGTACTCTTTGTGTTTTTTTAAGCAATTTAAAAGCCTTAAGGTAAACGTTTTTTATTGGCTTTCTAAATAAAATTGAAACAACAAATATGATTTTTAAACTTTCTTAGACTTCAGTTGGGGACTTTTAGTTTTTCAGTCTTAAATATTAAAGTTTTAAGCATCAAACTAAAAAGAAGTTTCTTCAATAAGGTCAATCCATTGCAAAATTAAGAATTCAATTGTTACTTCTTAGGGGCCAGTTATAGCGATACGGAAAACCAAACCGGAAAAAATTTTTATGCTATGAATCGATTTGAAACACAAAAGCTACACTGATCGATGGTAACTAACTCAGAGAATTTTTTTTTTAATAAAATTTTCAATTGAACTTATGTGTTTCGTTAAAAGTGTATTTATTTATTTTTATGGTTAAATTTCGTTTTTCGCACCGTCAATCATTCCATCAAAATGAAACAGATAGTTTTTCCTGTTTCGATCCTATTTTTTTCGCGTTCCATTTGAAGGTGAGCTGTCAAAACATTTTTTTCGTTGCAATTCTGTCATGAAAAGCTTTTCGTTGCAATTCTATCATACAAAATGTTACCAGGTAGTCGTTGATTCGCACGCACTGACAACAGTGTTGTCAGGAACTCAATGTGGCAATAATTTATAATGTGATTTTTTTGGTAAATTCAGATTTTTGGAAAAAGAATTTTTTTGAGTAAAGCGATTAATATTTTTAAATAATAATAAATAAATACAGACGGTTCAAGTGAAAAATTATTTTGGATTCATAAATAAATAGGTTCCTATGAATTTGCAAATTAAAAATTAAAGGAATGTAATGAATTAATTAGGTAATGTATTTTTGCGCAAGCTTTTAAATAAATGTGAATTAAAATCATTGCACAATGTAATGTAATTAAATTAAATAATGTTTTTAATTTTCTTGTTTTTTTTATATAGTTTATAAATTAAGAACTTCAAAAGGAACACAATTACAAAAACAGATCAAATCTGTTTTATGTGATTTTTTTTTATTAAAGGCAGATTTGATCTCAGCGCTCTTAATTTATAAACAAACAGAAAATAAGAGAATTAAAAATAGTATGTACATTGTACAAGATTTTAATTCACATTTATTTAATAGCTTGCGCAAAAATACGTTAATTAATTCATTACACTCCTTTAATTTAAAATTTGCGAATTCATAGGAACCTATTTATATATGAATCCAAAATGTATGTTCACTTGAACCGTCCGTATTTATTTATTATAATTTTTTAAAAACTTTAATCACTTTTCTAAAAAGAATTTTTTCCATAATGAATTAAACAGAATAAAAACAACAGATTTGACATTTGAGAAATGTCAAATTATTGCAAAGTGTGTGCAAATGTGTGTTGAATTTGATCTGAAGTCTGATCTGAGATAAAAAAAAAAAATGATCCGACGTACCTACCAAAAAAAAAATCACATAAGAATTCCCACTATAATACTCATGCGACTTCGTTTCCCCTCGAAAAAATTGTTTAGTTGTTTTTTTTTTTTATCTTTATTGAATATTTCATTTACAATGCTCAAATTTAATACGCTGCGTGCGTGTAGATAAACGCCTGTTTTGTGAAATGTCAGAGAGAAATATTTTTCTGGCATCGTTTTCATGATCGCTATAAACGCTAAAAATGAAAAAAAAAATATTATTTTCATCCCGTTCAGAATTTTTCGGTTGGGTTTTCCGTATCGCTATAACTATGGCTCCTTATGATAGGCAAAGATTTCGAAGAAAAAAATTTTCAATTAAAGAAAACTAGAATCGCCCAGTGGCCAAAATTCGGCCACTGTATTAAATGTATGCAAATGTATTATATTAGGCATTTTATACATATATAAACAATAGTACTACCATTTAAGGTGTGCCATCTATCGACGAAAAACTAAGCTCTAGAATACCACGGAAAGCAACAACAACAATTAAAATGGTGGAAATTGTTGTTGTTGCTTCGCATGGTATTCTAGAGCTTAGTTTTTCGTCGATAGATGGCGCACCTCAAGTGGGAATACTATAGTTTATATATGCAATGCATTAGGTTGGGTAACCATAACCACCTCGCAATTGGCACCACAAAAAAACTGCTTGCCTATTTACGAGTATATATACGGACTATATAGCACAAAAGAAACAAAAATATATATGCACAGATACTTCGTCTCTGATTTTTATGTATTTTATACGGCGAAACGTTAGCGTGGCGCACTATAACTGACTTTTTCTTCACACCAACACCAAGAAGTTATTTTTTTTTTTTAATTGTTCAATTTTGAATTCTTTTTATTTTTATTAGGTTAAAAAAAAACATTAAAATGCCCAAAACTGTGGGAAAAAAATTTCACAGCGAATTTATACGAAAAAAATGGTAAAAAAAAACACACCAAGAAATTTTTACCTGTTTAAAAAAAAAAAAAAAAAATACAAAACAAAATATTCCCAGCACACCTACTCAGTAATACCTTTCCAACGATATATATATCATCTCCATCGGTTGGGTAACTACCTTGCAATTGGTACCACAGAAAAACTGCTTGCCTATTTATATATAGATAATGCCATATGGTTCAAAGAATAAATTTCTTAATAATTGAAACTTACTTATTATTATTTGTTCCTGATTGAGAGATTTTAATTTATAAATTCCTGGAATCCCTCGATTATTTTTGCCTTCTTTTTTATTTTATATATATATTAAATTTAATGTAATATTCCTTTTTATTTTAAACAAACTCTTAAATCAATTTTTGTTTTCATTGGCAGTCTGGTATGAACACAAAATGGGGGAAAGCATCCAACAACTTGTCGAAACCGTGTTTGTGTACGTGAAAGTAAGTTTCGTTAGAATACACCACGGCTGTGTTGTATGAATTAATGACTTGAATGGATGAGAGAAGAAAGTTTTAGGTGAAAATTAGCTTAAAAGGCACTCTGGTGAGAGCCTTAGAAGCAAAGACTGAATTTAAAAAAAATGGAAAACCGGAAATTTTTGTGAAGAAAAAAAAATCGAGGAGGAGTATTATTTTTTTACTCTCGTTCCTTTATTACCTAAGCTTACTTTTGGAATTTTCTAATACGGTTTGAAAAATAATATTCCTGGCGCCCATTTTTTTCTGCACCCTTCTGTGCAATCATATATTTCCTTCTTTTGATAAACTATTTCAATTGATAAATCGATCAGTTCATCAAGAGAAACGCCAAATTTTTCCACTGACCGTCGATCGTGGTGACAGTGACAGCTATTTTGATCAAGCTGTTGCTCTTTTTCATTGTATGTATTTATAAACTATAGTACTCCTAATAAGCGGAACGCTGCACTAGGTGCGCCATCTATGAAAGAAGTTCACAAACACTTGATTGGAAAGTTTGGAGTTTTTTTTGTCTAGATTGCCATTTGAAGCAAAAACAAAAATAGAGGATATTTGATGTAAAGTAGATAAGACAACTAGCGCCGAAATTGACGAAGTTCACAACTAAAAAAACATGTTCCATGAAATTACTATAAAAATATAAATGACTTTTTTCGCATTCTCCTACTACTATGAAAGTAATTTAGTTGCGTGTGTCGTCGGTACGCGTTCAATTCTTTTTTTTTTTTTTTTAATTGCTTGCTGTGTTAATAATTGAATAATTAAAATAACTCCCCTCCGCCCTCCCCCTATCGTGTTCGGGTCGTTCAGAACAAAGTGTAACAACTTGTTCAATTTAAACTTAATTTAACCCAGACAAAAAGTTCAAAGCAAATCGTAAATAAAAAGTTCAAGGACATTTTTGTAACTTCATTTTCGTTATTGCATTTGATTGACAGTTCAGAGGTGTGTTAATGTGTTTCCAATAATAATTGAGAACTCGTTCACTGGGGCGTATACACACTCTTATTTATACTTTTTCTCGACAAAATTTGTGAAGTATTCTCAATAAGAATAATGAAACTGAATGGTTGATTGATTGATTGATAAAAAGATATTTTAACGAGCTAATGTGGGGTGACTTTAAGTGCAAACATTTTTAAATTCGGTGCTGACATTATTATGAAAGGCTTAACCATTGTACATATATTTTATAGTAATTTCATTGAACATTGTTTTTGCTTAACATGGCAATCTAGACAAAAACCACTCCTAACACACCAATCATGTGTTTGTGAACTAGATAGCGCACCTAACGTTCCTCTTATTAAGAGTACTATTATAGTTTATTACCACTGAAGTGAACAAAATTGTAAGCGTTTAAGTTACTTCATTTAAAATATGATTGTCTGTTGGTACTTTTCTTAGATCATAATTATGCAGGTCATGTACTATTTAATGTTCACACATTTGGAGAATTGTGCTTGCAGCTTGATTGGAATTTTCTTTCATCTACAAAAAATGTGTTTAGTCCATTTTTTAACGAATCGGAAAAATGTTTAAAAAGAAACCTTAAAGGTCTTTTGATGACCTTCAGTGTGAAATGACATATTCAAATGAAGCAGATTTTCCTGTTTGTATTCGAATTTAAATTCGAATTCGACAATTCTTATAAACTTCCCACACAATAAATTCATTAAAGGTGAAAACATAACAAACCTCACAGTGACGTTTTTCATTCAATATTCATTCAGTTTGTCAATGTATAATCTCATTGCAGACTTTTTATCTTCTTTTTCAAGTATTCACGAATTCTTAGAGAGTTCAAAAGATTATTGCTTTTCCTTAAGATGCAAAAAAAATTTTTAGAGAGCCAATAATGTCCTCATAAATAGGGAATTTTTGTTTGTAAGTCTTTATGTAGACATCCAAAAACCATCAGATAAGGCACTCATATCTACTTTGCTTTTGTTTTGTTTATGAAAAAAAACTCATCTGATACTTTGAGATACATTTCAACCAAAAACAAAACCATTGGATCTCATATTACAAAAAAAAAAACAAAAAAAAAAACATTCAGGAAAAAGGGGAAACCTTATTCAATATTCATTTCATATTATGGTCCCTTTAATAGCACTAACAATGGCACAATGGTTATATTTTCTCGGCTAGATAGGATACATGGTGAATTGTTTGAAAAAATCCTTGTTTTTAGCTGCAGGATTTTATGGGGAATTCATGCCAATATAATGTGCCACTGACTGCAGTGTTTGCTAAAAATAAAACGTAAATCTGTTTTTATCCTGCATAACAAGATGTAATATAAAATAAAATAAATGAAGCGTAAGTAAGGAATTGACTGCAGTGCCTACGTCCAACACGAACACCACAAGGTTGGATTTAAAGCTCCAATTTTGTAGAAACGCGATTAGAATCCGACCAAAAGAAAATGGCCGAATGAAATATTGATTTCTGATTTTTTAGACAAATCTCTCTCAAAATCAATCTCTCCGTAATGATGACAAACTTTTATCGTTAATTTTAACTTTGAGTTGGCAACAATACAAAATAAAAACAAAATGAATATTGATTCAAAATAGCTTTTTATGACCTTTAGTACAACAAACATTTTGGCGGTTTGGCCAGAAATCTGACTTTGGAATCATCAGTTGACATAATACAGTGAGAGAAAGGTTTGGGGTCATAATTCTTTATGTGCAAAATTCCAAAATTCTGTAAATGATGACAGAAAAATTGTTTTGATAATGAAAAAAAAGTGCGCACTTTTTTTCACTATCAAAACAATTTTTTTTCTTATAGCATAATAGATGAGTCTGCACATGTCTGGATATGTTTTTGAAGTGAAAACTTCTTATGGAATGGTAAGCCGCTTTGTTACGTAACGCGTTACGGCGCCGCTCTGTCTGGCCTTCCTTCCTCTCACGCATACGGCAGCAGTAGGCAGGCTCCTCCTCTCTCATTTTAGCCCTCAGCGCTAGCCGTATAATAAATAACCTTTCCTCATATTATTATACATAAAGTTTAAGTAATAACCTAAGCTGTTTTCAAGTTTAACAATTTCAATATTAATTAGTTCAACTTAGATAAATTTAAGTTATCACTCACACGTTTTTTTCTATTTTCTTTAAAAATCTAGATTACAAAAAGAATATTTATTTTATTTTTCAGGAGAGAGCAAATCTATTCGATCGTAGTGCGTAGTCCATACTTGAATGAATTGTGAACATTGTAAAAACATAACATAAACATGAACAACAACGTTGCCATATTGTGCTATTTATCATAAATTGGGCTATTTTATTTGTAAATTTCCGACAACAATCTCAAAATAGTAGCCCAATCACACTTTGGGCTATAAATTGTTAAGAGTTTACGATTTTGGGCGATATTTTTCTTGATGTACCCATTGTATATGAAATCTATATTAGTATGGAGAACGAGTAAGAGATAACGGGGTTTTGAGACACATAGATGTCGCTGATAATTATCACATATTTAAACCTTTACACTTATATTTTTTCTCCAAAACGAGAAACTTAAAAAAAAGGCTTGGATCCTCACGGTGTCGCCACAGTCGATCCCTCTATCCATATTACTATAGATTTCATATACAATGGCACTACTAGTGAAAGCAACAATTAACTGTTTTTGAAATAAACAGCAGCGAAAGTGAGCTGAAAATTATTTCTTTTGGAAATTCTTTTCTAAACGCTCAACACAGTTCAAGGGTTAATTTAATGTTTTGATTTATTAAAAAAAAAAACCTACCGTAACTTTTTGTTTCTACCTTTAAATTATTATTTAAACTGGGGTGGAATCGGCTAAGGTGATTTGTGATAAGTGATAGTCACAATCAACAAATTTCATCTGGCTAAGGTGATTGTCACATGTGATAATCACATTTTTGTGACTTTTTCTTGTGACAGCTATTTAGGTGTCACTTGCATACAAAAATAATAATAAATAAAAAATAAACATCTGACG